>APFE031278036.1:0-22286 GCA_000404065.3 Pinus taeda | reverse complement strand
GGTACCATTTCCTTTGAGAGGGAGTCTGGTAAACCTTTGTATTGAAGGAAGTCATGCATGTTCCAGGATTGAAGAAGAATCTCATCTCAGTGGCGATGTTAGAAGACAAGGGGTATGATGTTGTTTTCAGCGAGGGAAAAGCCTTCCTGCGCAGCAAGACAACTTGTGAGACCCGGAAGATAGGGGTTCGAGTGAGAAACCTTTATCAGTTGCATGTAGATGGATGCGCAGCAATGGCAGGCAAGGCAGAAGGATTGGTGAGCCGGGATGATGGCGAGTTGTGGCATAGGAGATTGGGTCACCTTCACCATGGAGACTTGAAGATACTGCAGCAGATCACTACAGGGCTTCCTAAAGGCACACTTGCGTAGTCAGATCAGTGCAAGGGGTGTACTTTGGGGAAGTTTGTGAAAGCCACCTTTTACGAGAAGGATAGTCGCACCACGACGATCCTTGAGAGAATTCACACAGACATGTGTGGACCTTTCTCAGTTGATTCGATAGCAAACACAGGTATTATGTGATTTTTGTTGATGATTTCTCTCGTAAGTGCTGGATCTTCTTCATGCAGAAGAAGAGCGAGACTTATTCAAAGTTCTATGAATTCAAAGCACTGGTCAAGAAGGAGTCGGGGAAGAAGGTGAAGGCTCTTATGAGCGATAATGGTGGTGAATACATCTCAGACGAGTTCAAGGATTTCTGCAAGGCAGAAGGGATTCGTAGAGAGCTCATAGCTCCCCATAACCCACAGCAGAACGGGGTAGCTGAGCGGAAAAACAGAACGATTGTGGGTGTTGCACGGGCAATGTTGCATGATCAGGGCCTACCCCTTCACTTGTGGGCGGAAGCATGCAATACAACAGTTTATGTGCAGAACCGTTGTCCTCATAGGATACTTGGCATGAGTACACCTGAGGAGACTTATTCTAGTAAGAAGCCTGATCTTTTTCATTTGAGGATTTTTGGTGCTAACGTTTACATGCATGTGATGAAGGATGCCAGAAAGAAGTTGGAGCCGACTGCAGAGGTTGGGATATTTGTGGTGGGGTACACTGATACGCCCCACAACTATCGTGTGTATTTGTCAGACAGTGGTAAAACTGTTGTGCGACGGGATATAAAATTTCAGGAGGAGAAAGCCATGAAGTGTTCGGTTGAGAGGGAGCTACACTTGCATGCAGATGAGGAGCTATTAGTTCCTAAGGATGAGCTTCAGGACGTGGATCAGCCACAGGACGAGGTTCATGAAGTGGAAGAGACCACTCATGCAGCGCCAACCATCAGAGGGTGAAAGCGCTTGACAGAAGCTGAGCGACTGGCTCAAGATGCAGAGAAAGTTGTAGGACCACCTACAGCCCAACGCAGGCAGAGAAAGTCACCTGATCGGTACACTGGATACATGGCTCTTATGAGCAAGTGTGTTGTGACTGAGCCATCCTCTTTCGAGGAAGCTGTGGAGGATCCCGCATGGGTAGACGCCATGGTGGAAGAGTATGATTCTATTGTCAGAAACATTGCATGGGAGATTGTTCCAAGACCGGAGGGGAAATCAGTGGTAGGTTCGAGATGGATCTACAAAGAAGTGCAGATGGGATGGAACATTCATCAGTTGGATGTGAAGACTGCGTTCCTTCCTAAAGATTGGAGGAAGGAGGAAGCTACTTCAACGAAGGTAGTGGATGCCACTGGTTACCAGCAGTTGGTAGAGTCGCATGTGTGCAGGCTCAAGAGAGGCACATCGGGATATGGATTGGATGAGGTGAAGCCTATGTGGCTTCATGGATGCAGATTGGGTAGGGAGCTCAAGAGGCCAAGTATATGGCAGCATTGACATCAGGTACCATCATATCAGAGGTTGTGTGCAGCGGAGGATCATGTTACTTTCGTACATTCCAACGGAGGATCAGGATGCTGATATTCTGACGAAGGCTCTCACCAGGAGCAAATTCGAGTACCACCGAGGCAGGATAGGGGTTGCTGATAATCCATATCTTGTCGAGAGGGAGTGTTGAGATTGCAAAAAGATGATGGAGCTTAGTGAAAAGAGTCGCCTTCACTAAGTGGGCCCGCAGGCTATTTTTGGCGCAAGTCTATTTTTAGACTATGTCTATTTTTAGACATATGGATCATGTCTATGGATTGCAGGTTGTTGTTTATGGATGATTGGTCAAATTGAGAAAAATAGATGGACTTCTATTTTTAGATCACAGCAGAGTGACTGCTCAGTTTAAATATAGAACAGTCAAATATTATTAGCTCATAATAATATTTAGACTATAAACTTTGTCTTATTCTCTTGGAGCACTTCAGGATGAGCTACGGATGTGGTACATGCAGATCCCAGAAGGAAATACGTGGTTACCTATGGGATGACTAATATTTGCATGCAGGACTTCAGTTAGAACTCAAGTGAGTTGAGTTTAGTGGACTGGAGATGCAGTTGATGGAGTTGTGTTCAGTTTAGCTTTGTTAAACTGGTTGTATTTAGTCTAACTGGCGAATAGACTAGAGATGAGTTGGGTGAATTAGTTATTAATTAATTCACAAGTTATTAACTCATATTACAACTAATGAATACATCAGTTAACTCAGTTGCATGTCAGTGCATGTTCAGTTCCGCAGGGACAGGTGTTAGAGAATCAGATTGCTATCAGTTGTTACTATAGTTGTGCACCAGATCTTGCACAATCAAGGGATTGAGTATGCCAATGATTTTGCCCACGTATTTTCCCATATTGTAGCTTGTGCTCACGTGATTTAGCCAAGGAAATACGTGGTTGCCTTGGAATTATCATCAGTTCTGGAGCAGGTATTGAGCAGCGGAGGCAGGCAAGCAGCGAAGGAGATTTGAGCCAGTGATTGATTCAGATCTGAGCTGTATTGTGTGTAACAGAGGTGGAGATACTTGTGAGAAGTATTATGCTGTGTAATGTTACATGACTCAATCATTAATATACAGATAGTTGGGGTTTTTAGCGAGATGCTTTCCCCGGGATACATACTGTGTTAATGTGTGAATGCTCTTGATGTTTTATTGTTATTGATGCTGCTATATTGATGATCAACGTAGAGGAGCTTTATGTATTGTGTATGTTTTCCGAAATAGTACATGATCAGGATAATCTCTGTTGAATATGTGTTAAATTATTCAAAATTTCTACAGTAATGGTCTTTGAATAGTTATTTATTTCCTAAGTTTTGATAGCTCATAATTAACATTTTCCACATCCTCCGTTTCCACAAGTCTAAGCTGTACGTCCTTTTCAACGAATTCTTCCACCTATGTTTTATATGCATGTGATATCCCCATATTAGTGTTGATGTTTATAGAAGAACTAACACCAACAAAATCACTCCTATTGTCAAACAATGTGTAGATTATTTAATAAAATTATTTAGAACATAAAGGCAAATAACATAAAAAAAAAAAGAGTAAAAAAGTAATCAAATAGTGAATTCATTGATATTAGTAGCCAAAATAACAGGTTTATATTAAGTAGAGCACAATGTTAGAGGGACAAACTCAAATAAAACAAAGTTGTATTACAATAATTCTTAAAGGCATATATATATAATATATATAATATATATTATATATATTATATATATATATATTATATATATTATATATATTATATATAACCTTATTGTAAGCCCTCTTACAAGAATTATGTTCACATACTACTACTCTTATTTACTAATTATTTTCTTACATAAAAATATGTCTATAAGGGTTAAAGAGGATAGGACCCTGACATGTCCTCCCCTTTAAAGAAAAGACTTTCTCTCAATGTTTGAGATGTGGAAATTTCTTCGGAATGCCGATAATTTCAAAATTGGTATCTTTAGGTTGTGTATTCTTCCACTGTATTAAAACTTCTTGAATTGTGCACTCACAATTTGTCTCTCACGGTGGTTGAAGATGGCCATAGGCTGCAACCAAATGGAACCCTCTTCATTCAATTCTAATAGATTGGTTTGAATGTTGTAACTAATTCGAATCTCTTTCTTCAAGCAAGAAACATAAAAAATGAATGGATCTTTGAGTGAGTGAGAAGATATAGTTTGTATGCTATGTGTTTAATGTGTCAAAATATTTGTGAGGATCATAAAATTTAGGAGCTTGAGATTTTATCTACGGTTATCTTTGAGGGAATTTTGTTTATGTAGTTGTACATGAAGAAACACCCAATTTCCATTAGCAAAGCAAATTTCAAAGCAATGTTTATCATCTTGTTGCTTCATCCTATTTTGAGCCATGCCAAATTATTTTTGACAATGCATATGTTGTCTTCCCCAACTATAAGAGTTGTGCCCACCTCCTATCCTCTGAGACACTAGGTAGGTAAGATAATTTTGATGGTGACTTTTGAATATAAATTGCCTCAAAGGGATTCATGTATGTGGAACCACTATAAGTTGTAGTTTACCACCATTTAACTAATGGTAACCATTGATCCCATTGAGACTGACATTTGGACTTGAAACACCTCAAATACTCTTTTATGAGCACTTGACAACAACTTCTATATAACCATTGGTTTTGTAATGATTGGAAATGCTAAGATGCAATTGGGTTCCTTGGAGTCAAAATAATTCTTACCAGAAATTAATGACAAAAACAAGCTAGCGGTCAATGACAATCAATTTTGGCATCCCATGTAATTTGAAAATATTGTCCATCAAAACTTGGGACACTATGGAAGATTTAAAGAGATTTTGTATTGCATAGAAATGAGAATATTTGGAAAATATGTTAACAATGACCATGGTGACTGATTTATTAGATATCATTTTGGGATTCAACTGCGTTAAGTAAGTCATTCACGTATGACCATGACTTATTTATTACCAGTTATGGGTAGGCATGTAATAAACTCCCTAGATATATTGGATCATATAATAGGCTGGGTAGGTAGAGGTTGTAGTTTCCTATAGTGTTCACTATTCCAACCTTGTGGCATTGACAAAGTCATATTCAACCATAAAAGTGAAAATATCCTTTGTCATGAATCCAAAAAAAATGTGTTTTATCCTTTCATATGTTTTATGAAAGCCCAAATGTCCTATTGTTGGTGAAGCATGGAGTTCTAAACGAACCATGGATTTAATATTAGACTATGGTAGCAAATACTTATGTCCCTTAAAATGGAGTGCCTCATTTTTCCAAGTGAAATGGAGAAAGGTCTAATAATCCTATTGAATTAGGTGGATTAGTTTGGAAGACTTGGAACCATTCTTTGTGAGCTATTGTCAACCAATTGGCTACAATTAAAGGGAGGGAAAAAGGGAACCCTTCCTCTTCATATTTTCTAGGAAGAGCAAGAGTAGCCACATTCTCTCGAGTCTTTTCCCTTTTTATATATGACCTTATAATGATAGCCTAACATTTTTTTGACCCATTTATGTTTCTCTAGTGATGAAAGTTGTTGCTCTAAAAAGTATTTGAGACTATGATGATTTGTTTTAATCTAGAAACATTTCCAAGCTATTATGGGTTCCATATTTTGATATCATGCAAAATGGTTATAATTTCCTTTTCATAAATGGATTTTCCCAAGTGTTGTTTTCAAATTTGTTAATTAGTAAGGTCCAAGAGTGGTCTTCTTGCATGAGAACTACATCAATGTCTTCATTGAAAGTGTCACATTCCTAAACAAAGGTATTAGTGAATTCAAGTAGGGTCGAGAGTAGAGTGCTTCATATAGCATCTTTAAAAGCCTAAAAAGCCAGAGCAGTTGCCTCAATCCAATTGAAACATTTTTCTTAAGTGAAGTTATAAGTGGGACTACAATTTTTCCATAGTTGGGGACAATTTTTTTATAGTAGCATGTTAAATTAAGGAAACCCCTTAAGCTTGTAAATGTCTTAGGTCATGGTTAATACTTCATATCTTCTAATTTCTTAGGGTCCACTCAAATAGAATCCTTACTAACCATATGGACTAAGTTTTCCACTAAGGCCCCAAAAGCACATTTGGACCCTTTAAGAAAAAGTTGATGATGAGACAATAATTGTAAGACCCTATCCACATGTGTGGGGTGGGCCTACCATTATTTGTTGTAAATGAGGATATCATCAAAGAAGAATAGGACAAAATGACGTAAAATAAGTTGAAAATTTTGATTCATGAGGATTTGGAAGGTTGAGGGGATGTTACATAGGTCAAAAGGCATGACCAAAAACTCATAATGACCTTCATGAGTACAAAAAGCAATCTTCGAAATATCATCCTCCTTCATGTGAATCTGTGGATAGCCAGAGTGAAGATCAAATTTGATGAAAAATTGTGCACCAGTAACTTTGTCCAAAATGTCATAAATGACAAGAATAGGAAATTATCCTTGATGATAATTTTGTTGAGGGAACGAAAATTAGGGCACAAGTACCAAGTGCCTTATTTTTTAGACCATGACCATGGGAGATGAATTAGGGTTACTACTAGGGTCATTGACTCTTAGAACTAACACCAATTTTCTCAATTTAATTTTTTTTAAGAAAATGGGTGGTGATAAGGGATGCACATTGCGAGGAATGATACCATAGATGAGTGGAGTGGAATGATCATGCGAATCATAGGAAGGTGAGAGAGTTGGGGAGTTTTAAAAACTAAGTGGTGATTAGGCAATATAGCCTGCATACCGAAATGAATTGGTTGGGAAGGAGACTCAAAAGCTTGAATAGCATGGAATTGGAAAATGAGGCTAGAATTTCCATTTTAGGGATTTTTCCCATCTGATGTGAACTGATAATTTTTTGTGAACATGATGTGATTCATTTGAAAGTGTAGTGATGTCCCTCATATTGGAAGCTCTTGTAAAATTCTTTGAAATCCATAGTGGTCAAGCCTAGTGTGTGGAACCCGTTTTCGCTTTTTCTCACACCTGTAGCACAAATGCTTTAGGAGGCATAGAAAGCTTCCTAGAGACATCCTCTAAGTTGATTGTAGACCAGTGCCTAGGACATCTTAGATAGAGGAGTGCTTGGGAGATTATTAATGGGGGCTTTCTATTGCACTCCAATTGACACGTAGTTAAAAGATAATAAAAGGGGGCTTGGTTCAATAGGCCTTCATTCAGTTAAACTCAAGGCAATACATGGATCCAAATGTTCAAGGGGTAAATTGGGCCAACCTCAATGAGAAATATCTAGTTTTGGTGGCCGACACACAACAACAAATAGCTTTATATTGACGTTGTAGTAAAGTGAAGAGGAGAAAAAGGAGGAGGGGATTTGGTGCGTAGGTCTAATTTCAATGCAGAGTCCTAAGCCACAATACACGAGAAGACACATGGAAGAGGGAGTAGGTGAAAGAGCGGAAAGAGTGGAGTTCTAGTCAAAGTTTCATGCCATATACCTCATGGGCATATTTGTCACCAAACGCATAAGTACATCTTTGTACATTATAGGTACTTAAGTAAATCTGTAGCTAACATAGGTACTGTTGCTACTTTAGTAACAAATATACAATCATGAACAAGGGTGAAACCTGCAACTTCACCACACTATTTTAGAGAAAGAAAAACATATATGCAATGGGATTTATAGAGGGGAAAACATACTATACATTGCCATGATTGGAATCACCAAAGAGTTTCATTAATATTCAAAATGAGTCCCATTCATGAGCCCATTTTCATTCAACAATCTATAGCTCAAGTACCCCATGAACAAGCTTCATAGAACCAAAGTAGAATCACAAAATTTGAACCACGATAATTACAATCAGAATTTGATTCTTTTTAAAATGTAAGAAATACAGAATAAACGAAAATAAGGAAAATTTGACTAATGGTGAGGCAAAAATCTCCAATTCGTTCTTGTTATGGCCTCTAGTCAGGCCACGTCTTTGCCTTGGTGTGCTTCTCTTGTTGCTCAGCCGGTTTCTATTGCTTTCTCCTTAACTACGTGAATCACTCATTCTCCAGAGCTGGGAGTGGTTCAACTGTGAGTTTCATGTCACAGTACAGTAACAGAGGTCATCTGGGTAGTACTCCATCTTCCCTCTACAAGGGCCTCCACGCTGAATCATCAAGTCCTCCTGAGCTCCCATACATTCATTTACTCATGGAATACGTGTAGTGAAGCAGATGAATTCATTTCTGCGACCATTGTAGTCCTTGATTTCTTATTGTAGGGGCCTCTACAAGATTAACCCATATCAATTTTCCACTGCTTCATGCCTTCATTCAATGCCTCAACTTCTAACCCATCCACCTTCACATCTTTGTACCACTCTATTGGAACATTATTGCATCAAGAATTTTAATCTAAAAGGCATTACAAAACAACGAGCCTCGATCTCCTTAGGCCCCCTTTGGTTTAGCCCCTTTCCTTTTAGTTCCTCTAGCGACTGCGTGCTTAGCCAATTATCAGAGGTCCTCTGCATCGGAGGTTTCCAGTCGGTGTTTTTATATTGGAGCCGAAACATGTTTGAGATCTATGATTACGATAGCCCTTCAATTCTTACCCCTAGATTCCTCGGCTCTTTATGTGACCGCGGGCCAGCCCCCATATCGGAGCCCCCAATCGGAGGTTCACAATCATCGATTCCTTTTTTATGTACACCACCACCACTAATCGTCGATCACCGATCACCCTCCATTCTTAGCCCCTAGTTCCTTTAGCTCTTTATGTGACTATGGGCCAACCCATGTATCAGAGGTTTCCAATGAGGATTCTTTTATATTGGAGCTGTGACATGCTTGCAATCTCCTATTGTGATAGTCCTTTAGTGCTCAACCTCTAGCTCCACCTTTGGTTTTCTGTGCCTTTGTGATCGCAGACCAACCCCCACATCAAAGCCCCTTTACCACACTTTCCCATGTGTGCACTGCATTACACAATTTCGATAAGCCTCAACCTCCGATTTGCAATTTCCAATGTGACGTCATCACTGCCATGTGGCACTTCTTGAGTGTTGACACATGTCACCCAGATATGCCCTCTTTGGACCCTTGAAAATATTAGATCTTCATGCGACGTGTCCTCCATATTGACATGTCATGATGATGTCAGCTACCTTGGAGAAGAGAGAAAAGGCTTGCCTGAACTTGGTTTTGCATTGAATTTATTTGTTAAATTATTTTCAGCCTTTCCGTGCATTTTAACACCATCGACTTTGTTTTCCTACAATATCTTCATAGTGGTCACTTTAAGATTGTCGATTGCCAGCTTCCGACATGTCTTGCAATGCTGCGATCATCGATCACCAATACACCATGTCGCTAGAACCTCAGATATGTCATGTGCCATGGACCCCTGATTGTCAATGTGCGGTGTTGCTTGATCCTTCAGATATGAGAGCTACAATATCAGTGATCACTCTGTTGTTGGTCCTCTGTCATTTGTGGTCATTGATATGCAGGGTTGCTGGAACCTCTGATCACTGATATACTATGTGTCATGGACCCCCGACTGTCGATATGTCGATATGCGCTTAGTACCACTGATGAGAAATCCTCGTTCTGCCGATTTGCGATATCAGCAATCACTAATTGCTAATTTCACCCCAAACCTCTGATTTCCTCATCTCTGCCTTAGACCTTTGATCATCGATTTGCGATATGCTCCCAGACCTCCGATCTATGATTCTTTCCTCCTTTCAATGGTGACAAAACCCGCATCTTTAACAAGCGATATCTTCTGATTCTAGGGTCCATTTGAGGAGTTCCATATACCATTGGAAAGCGTATTCCAAGCACTATCCAATGGAGTGGGTCCAATTTATATTTGAAAGCTTCTATGGTTCAGGAGATGCCTGCAATTTTTCTTCTCTTTTGCACCCTTCTGACAGTTGAAAACAAATTTTTCAGTGAGTGACAACATTGGCTCCAACTAGGGATAGTTTCTTGTTGGCAAGGTGTTGGGAACCTGCAGACTAGCAGCCTTCACCATTGGGCATGGAGTCAAAAATATAATGCACTTATACAACTAGAAAATCTCCATGTAACTTTGTTTGTAGGGAGTCCTTTCCTCATCACACTGAAATGCTGAAATATAAACTCTAACACCTATAAATGAAATGTGCATCCAGTGAGCTTATTTATATAAAATTCCTACTTATCTACATGGCTTAATTCACCTAAGTAAGTTCAACCCTCCAATGGAGTTGGGTCAACATTTGGGTGTTGGACCTAATGCCTACATACTACTGAAATTTGAAAATCAAAACAAGCATGCACCATGAAAAATATTCAAACAAAAAGCTTGATACATGCTCTAGAAACAACCTCTATTGTTGACTAAAGAATGTGCTCATGTAATCATCTACAGGGTCATAGAACCAACAAGAATTCTTTGCAGCTGCCTTATTTCCATGAAAAGTTTGCTAACCAATATCTTCTTGGTTAGGGCAGTTTCAAATATTGTTCAACTCCTCAGCTTTATATTTTTTGGGCAAAAATTGTTGCTGGAAGCCTTTTCCCCACTTGTTGGTAAACCACTCCCTTTGAACGTCCATAACCATCTCGTCCTCCCCTAAATAATATGAATCATAAATCAGAGGAGGTTCTTGAACTTGTTCTCCAGGTGAAGGGTGTGCATTGTAATCTGGAGCCTCTTTATTAACCTCCTAGTGGGCCTCTTCTTCTTGTGTGGCTTCCCATGACTGGAATTGTTGTGGCTCTATAGCACTCGACTCTTCATCAGAGTCATATACATCATAAGAAGGAGAAACATCAAATTCAGCTGAATAATATATTTGAGGGTTTATTTGCAGCTCGATGATGTTTCCTTCTTCTCTTTCTTGATCATTGGGTGATTCTTCTTGATGCGAGTAGATGTTTTTTTGGAGAAAAGCTCCACAAACATCTTTAGCAAGGTCATTAACCTCAAGAATATTTTCAACATTAGAATGTGTGCATCAATCTTCAAACAGAGCATTTGGTGGATATAATATTTTGCAATAATTATTGAATGCTATGTGAAAGTTGTGTAAGGAAAATATGCTACCATGAGGTATTGTCCTATACCAAACTCTAGCATCCTCGTCTAAAGAATAAATGAGCAATCTCATTTGTACATCTTCAAGAAAAATACCTTGTTGTTCTATGAATTCATGAAAATGTTTGAGGTGCTGGTGAAGCCTTCTATCTGTGTCTCCATTGAATCTAGGCAAATAGGTATTCCATTCATGAATTGAAGGGACATGATTGGGATAACCAACAATAGAAGAAAAATCCAGTGGCACAATTCTTTTGGCTAGAAATTCAGGAATGGCCATTTTTAAAACCTTCCTAGGTGAGTGATTTCAGGTTCAAAGGTAGAGAAATTTTTCGGCTGCCTTAGCATCAGAGTGAGTATGAGGCTATTTGAAATCCATGATGATCAAATAAAGTTATGGATAGTGGAGTCACCGGGATGTTTACCATAAAATTGAAACAGTGGAGTTTCCAAGGTGAGAGATCTTCAACCCACACTTCCCTTTCTCACCGAACAGAGAGAATGTAAAAATTTGTCATACCCAAGTAATAATATTCTAATCCGCTCCCCGTCAGTGGAGCCAGAAAGATGTTGTTTCTTTTTCTCGCACTTGTAGTACAATTGCTTCAGGAGACTATAAAGCTTCCTGGAGACAACCTCTGGGTTGATTGTAGACCAATGTCTAGGACATCTTAGATAGAGGAGTGCTTGGAAGATTATCAATGGGGCCTTTTTGTTCCACTCCAATTGTCATGTAGTTAAAAAGATAATAAAATGGGGATTGGCTCAATAGGCCTTCATTAAGGTAAAAACAAGCCAATACATGGATCTGAATGTTCAGGGGGTAAATCAGGCTAACCTCAAAGAGAAATGTCTGGTTCTGGTGGATGACACACAACAATAGGAACTTTATATTGACATTGTAGTAAATTGAAGAGGAGGAAAAGGAGGATGGGATTCAATGCATAGGGAGGATTTCAATGCAGAATCCTAAGCCGTAATGTTCCAATAAACATATGGAAGAGGGAGGAGGTGAAAGAGAAGAAAGAGTGGAGCTCTAGTCAAGTTTTCGTGCCATATACCTCATGGGCATATTTTTCACTAAAACCATAAGTAAATTTGTGCACATCACAGGTACTTAAGTAAATCTGTAGCTAACACAAATAATGTTGCTACTTTAGTAACAAATATGCAATCATGAACAAGGATGAAACCTACAACTTCACCACACTATTTCAGAGAAAGAAAAACATATATGAAATGAGATTTACAAAGGAGAAAGCATACTGCGCGTTGCCATGATTGGAATCACCAAAGAGTTTCCTTAATATTCAAAATGAGTCCCATTCATGAGTCCATTTTCATTCAACAATCTATAGCTCAAGTTCCCCATGAACAAGCTTCATAGAACCAAAGTGGCATCATAGAATTTGGACCACAATGGGTGTAAAATTATGGAACCTCTGTTAAGTGTTTCTCCCCCCTATTTATAAGGAGAGGGAGATCTTGGAAATTAATTACAAAAATATATCAGCCTGAGCATCCAACTGTCTGCTAGACTAGATGTCTTGGCCTGCGATAGTTTTGCTTCCCACAATGATTACAATCACAATCTGATTCCTTTTAAAATGTAAGAAATACAGAATAAAAGAAAATAAGGAAAAATTGATTGATGGTGAGGAAAAAATCTCCCAGTCGTTCCTGTTACGACCTCTAGTCAGGCCACATCTTTGCCTTGGTGTGCTTCTCCAAAGTTGGGAGTGGTTCGACTGTGAGTTTAATGTCACAGTACAATAACAGAGGCCATCTAGGAAGTACTTTGTCTTCCCTCTGCATGGACCTCCATGTTGAATCATCAAGTCCTCCTGAGCTCCCATACATTCATTTACTCATAGAAGATGTGCAGTGAAGTAGTCAAATTCATTTCTACAGTCCGTGTAGTCCTTGATTTCTTGTTACAGGGGCCTCTACAGGATTATCCCATATCAATTTTCCACTTCTCCATGCCTCCATTCAATGCCTCATCTACCGACCCATCCACCTTTAAATATCTTTACCATGCTATCAGAACATTATTGCATCCCCACTTTTACTCTAAAAGGCATTACAGAACAACAAGCCTCAATCTCCTTAGATCCCCTTTGGTTTAGCCCCTTTCCTTTTAGTTCCTCTAGCGACTGTGTGCTTAGCCAAATATCGGGGATCCTCTGCATCGGAGGTTTCCTGTCAGGGTTTTTATATTGGAGCCGTAACATGTTTGTGATCTCCGATTGAGATAGCCCTTCAGTGCTTAACCCTTGGTTCCTCGATTCTTTATATGACTGTGGGCCAACCCCCTTATCGGATCCCCCTAATCGGAGGTTCGCAATCAGCGATTCCTTTTTGATGCACACAACAACCGCCAATTTTCGATCACTCTCTGTGCTTAGCCCCTGGTTCTTTTAGCTCTTTATGTGACTTTGGGCCAGCCCCTATATCAGAGGTTTCCAGTCGGGGTTGTTTTATATTGGAGTTGCGATGTGCTTGCAATCTTCGATTGTGATAGTCCTTTTGTGCTCGGCCTCCAACTCCGCCTTTGTTTTTCTTTGCCTTTGTGACCGCAAACCAACCCCCACATCGGAGCCCCTTTATCACATTTTCCCATGTGTCAACTGCGTTACAAAGTGTTGATAAGCCTCAAACTCCGATTTGTGATTTCTAATGTGACGTCATCACTGCCACGTGGCACTTCCTGAGTGGTGACACATGTCACTCAAATATACCCTCTTTGGACCCTTGAAAATGTCATATCTTCATGCCATGTGTCCTCCATATTGACACGTCATGATGACATCAACTACCTTGGAGGAGAGAGAAAAGGCTTCCCTGAACTTGGTTTTGCGTTGAATTTCTTTGTTAAATGCTTTTCAGCCTTTCCCTGCATTTTAACACCATCGGCGTTGTTTTCCCACACTTTCTTCATAGTGATCACTTTAATATTGTTGATTGTCGATTGCCGATTGCCGACATGTCTTGCGCTGCTGCGATCATTGATTGTCGATATGCCATGTCACTAGAACTTCCGATATGCCATGTTCCAGTGACCCCCGATCGCCAATGTGTGATGCTGCTTAATCCTTTCAATATGAGAGTTGTGATATTGGTGATCACTTCATTGCTAGTCCTCTATCATTGGTGATCGCCGATATGCAGAATTGTTGGAACCTCCAATTGTCGATATATTATGTGCCATGGACCCTCGACCGTCGATATGTTGATATGCACTTAGTGCCACCAATGAGAAATCATCAATCCGCCGATTTGAGATATCGACGGTCATTGATCACTAATTTCACCCCAAACATTTGACTTCCTCATCACTTCCTTAGACCTTTAATCACCAATTTGCGATATGCTCTCAGATCTTCGATCCGTGATTCTTTCCTCCTTTCAATGGGGACAAAACCCTCATATTTAACAAGCGATATCTTCCGATTCAGGGGTCCATTTGAGGAGTTCCATATACCGTTGGAAATATTATTCCAAGCACTATCCAATGGAGAGGGTCTGATTTAGCTTTAATATATTCTGTGGTTCGAGAGATGGATGCAACTTTTCTTCTCTTTTCCACTCTCTTGACAGCTGAAAACAAATTTTGCAGTGAGTGACAACATAACCATTTAGCATCCAACGCAATGTCACAACCCCCATTTTAATTGAAAACGTGTGATATTTGAGAGAATAATCCCCAATTTGTAGGACATTTTCTTAACAACACCAATATTTCATGGAATTTCCATTAGAAATCATAATTTGGAAATTATTAACTACTTGCATATAATAATGGGTCTCTTGGGCTACTCGATGGTGAAAACAATTATGGGTATTGCCACTATTGATGAGGATAATGAATTTGTAATGCTTGATGTAGCCAACTAATTTTAGATGTTTTGAAATTAAGATACGAATTAAAGCATGGAAACATATTAGGAGTTCTCCTTCAGGTTGAACAATGGAATGAATGTGACCTTCATTATTTGTCTAAGGTGTCTAAGGATTGTGACCTTCATTATCTGAAACATCCTGAAAATTGGACATAAAATGTTTTTTCTCATGGCATTTATGGTCTTAAAATCATTTTTCATCACAATTATAGAAAAGGCCTTTAAGTTGTCATTCCACATTGACTAAATTTTGGATCTTGAGTGGAGGATATGGAAGAGAGTATTGATGTGGCAAGGATGGAGAACGAAGGATGGATTTTTAATTTTATAATTGACATCTTTTTTTGCTCCATCATCTCGATGTGTGAATTCAAGCCAAGTCTAAGGGGGAGCCATTAGGACATGAGCACAAATTTTATCTTTGAGATCATTGTTAACTCATCCATGAAATAAAGTGGTTGATGTACCTTCAATGTGAAAAGCTAGTTACTCAAAAGAAACAATGTAGTATTGCACTACTCCTGACTATCAAAGCTTCGTCAAACAAAATAGATGATGAGTTTCAATGTCAAAATTCTCATAAAGATCAAACCCTGTTGAGAAGTCTTCCACAACTGCCACCATTTCCAATGTTCAATATATAGATGGAGGATATTGATACGAAGTTTCATTAAATTATTGGTGATTCCATGTAATAAGAAACAATGTTTCATTTGAGTAACCCATCCAATGTGGTCAAATCCATCAAATTTATTGGCATCTACTCCAGGAAGGCACAATTCATGAGCAAAAGAGTTAGACTAAAATTTCATGGAATGGGATGATGCAAAAC
Source organism: Pinus taeda (assembly GCA_000404065.3). Classification (NCBI taxonomy): domain Eukaryota; kingdom Viridiplantae; phylum Streptophyta; class Pinopsida; order Pinales; family Pinaceae; genus Pinus; species Pinus taeda. The sequence goes on along the minus strand of APFE031278036.1, from coordinate 6,608 downwards.
CCCATTGGTGTATAGGATTATATGAAGGATGAGGGTTTTTTACTTTAACCAAAAGGTCCTCTAGTGTAGGCTAACAATTATTGAGGTGGTTAAGCCTAACTAGTTTGGAATTAAATCAAGCCAATTTTCAATTCATTGATGTAAGTTTTTTATTAGTATTAGCATGGGCCTCTTGCAAGATGGCTTGCAATGTGGAGAATTACTTTTTGAGGGAAGAAATGTATTTGTATAATCTTATTTGTGGGTTCCATCAGGAGAGAGGCACAAGAAAGTGTTTGAGTGGAGGGTGGGGCTACTAATGTGGGAGTAGTGGAAGAGGGTGAGTGGGTCTACATAAAAATACTTATTGGAGAGTTATACATAAGTTATTAGCATGAAATTATGGAGAGAGGAAGATAGGTGAGCAGTAATAGCATGTGGGTTCACAAAATGACTTAAGATAGAGGGGTACCACCATAATCAGAACGACACAAAGAATCTTTTGAGATATGTCCTAAAGAAGGGTGCCTATGGGTCCACTTTTTTTAAATCTTGTAGAATTATACTCTAAGATAAATAATATTGTGTTGACAAATGCCCAAATTTTGAATATTAAAAAATATGTAGGACTTCATAGTTTGATGCAATAAACAATATTTATAGGAAATGAAGTAGAAAGGATTAGGGCTTGAAGGGTTCTAAGAGAAGGGATTGCCCTATGATATAAATATTTAATATAATTTTGGGGTATAAAAATCATACTAAGCCATATTTGTGAGCATTATTCTTGATGCTATTATAGTAATTAGGCAGTCAAGTAATTGAGCTAAGGACTTCCAATATACCTGAGGGAATGTGGAAGTAATATTCCATGTATGGGTGTTCTATAATGTGGTACTACTTAAAGGGGTATCATCGAGCATTATAGGTATTTTCAACAAAGTCAAACTATGTGTATTTCCTCTGTGTATTCTTCCCCAACTATAATTTCACACATTGAACGATCCTTTTAGGACTTCCAATATACCTGAGGGTGTGTGGAAGTAATATTCCATGTACAGGTGTTCTATAATGTGGTACTACTTAAAGGGGCATCATCAAGCATTATAGGGATTTTCAACCAAGTCAAATTATGTGTATTCTTCCCCAGCTATAATTTCACACATCAAATGATCCTTATAGGACATCCAATATCCCTAAGGGTATGTGGAAGTAATATTCCATGTATAGGTGTTCTATAATGTGGTACTACTTAAATGGCTATCATTAAGCATTATATTGATTTTCAACCAAGTCAAATTATGTGTACTTCCTGCATTTATTCTTCCCCAACAATAATTTCACACATTGAATGATAAATCGTTATGGTTTTTTATAGACATTGGAACACATTTATAGCCTAAAAAAAATTCTAAAATTGGCCAACGAAATCACTTTGATACTATTTGTAGTGCACATAGTAAAAATATTCAAAGCATAAAAGAAAACAACATCTATAAAGTTGGTAGAAAAATAATTAAATAGCGAACATAGTGATATTAGCAGCCAAAATAAATATTTTTATTAAAATGAGAACAATGTTCACTTGCCTCTTCAAAGGGGGGACCTCTAATAGAGCAGAGATCCATTACAATAATTCTCCAAGAAATCTTTTATAATGCTTCTACATCTATATATATACTACTTTATATCCTTCTAGAACATTCTAGAGGAGGAATTTTCAAGTCGGCATAAATTTCTAGTAAGACCCCTTACAAGAGCTACATTCACACAACTATTGGCCTTATTTACTAATAAAAACCTTTCTTACATAACAATATGTATAATAGGGGTTAGGGAGGCTAGGACCCTAACCAATGGGACTGGATTTCAACAACATTCTCCACATTCACATCTCCCCCTCCTTTCTTGAAAATGCATTTTAATTAAATATGGAATCCTTGCACCTGGAAATATTTTCATTCACTAGATTAGAGTTTTTGTATCCCTAAATCACCATAACATCCAACCATGATGCACTTAACACTTGTGTTAGTCAATATCTTTCATTTTCCATCCATCACATTGACAAAAGTAGGGACTTGAACACTTCAAACACGGAAGACATGGTATCCTCCCATTTTATGCCCCATAGTAAGTTGTTCACTGCAATGTTATAAAGTACAACCTATATTGAGCATATGATGGTGTTGTGATTTCCTTAGCTAAAGATGCATATAGCGAAACAACATTTTTTAACATGCACAAAGCACTCTCCACTTGTGTCTTATTCACTCTTATTTGCAACATCATTTTATTGCAAGGTATAAGGCATGAAATGTAATTCAATATTAATGTTTTTTTTTTTTTTATAGAATGTCTTGATTTAGAGGAACATTCACCATTATTGTTACACATCAACCTCTTCAGCAGATTATCTATTATTTTTTCAACAATGAAACAACTTGAAAATATCTAGATTGCATTCATTTTTTCTTTTAACGTGACACAACTTGAAATGTTCTAGATTGCTTCTAGTTTTCTCTTTTATGCACAATAAACAATTTATTAACAATGTCATTAGAAGACATTTTGATTTGTAAATTGTCATGTATATTCCACTCAAATAATTCATCACAATAGATCTTATAATACTCCATAATATCTTATTATGCAATGTTTACTTTATATTTTATAATTAAAATTGCTAGCTTAACATAAAAATTATTGAACTAAGCAAAAATTGAAATGAAAGAAGCTAAGCAAACAACACACCATCCACACAATGAAAAAAAGTTGTCGCCTATGAAAACACAATATAGGGAAAACCCAGTTAGATAGTGAAGCCTATGCTTTACTCTTTTCTTCTCAGTTATGAAATGTAAATACAAAGAAAGGGGCATTCTTTGTGGAGTTTACATAAACATTATGGCTAGTATGGATATTACAAGTTCTTTTACTCCATTTGTTATGCTTCAATATCCCACTCTTAGACGCTCTACTCAATGATGGAATAGTAAACAATACAATATGAATAAAACACCTTCCTTTCCTAGTGGTCCAATATATAAAATAGTTTGATACTTGTCTAGGGTTAGGATTAGGTTTTTTGTGTGCCTTATATCTTGATTGGAGTTAGCATTATATGCCCTCTAGATTATTCTTGAAATTCTATGTGTGACTAATTTAACATGCGTGATTAATGTAAAGTGATGTGGCTTCCAGTTGATATCATGGTGCTCAATGAAATAGGTCAACTTGTGGGGGGCATAATTTCTACGTATAAACTTTCATTAAGGTAGTTTTCATGCCATTAGAAACGTATCAATGTGTATAATAACATTGAGAGGATGGAAACTTATTTCACATTTTTTTCACCCTATGAATGATAATTTAAGGCATCAAACAAGCTTTTGGAAGTTTATAAACCCTAAAGCACCAAAGAGAGACATGCCCTTAAAATTGGCCATCCAAAATTTTTTCACAAAGTTTTGACCCTAAAAATGCTTATTTAACGCCTGAAAAAATCTCTAGAAGTTTATGGATCGCAAATCACCAAAGTGGGACCTACCCCTAAAAATGGGCCCTACAAACCAATAGCTCCAAGTTTTACATCCAAAAAGTACCAAAATAAATGAAAAATCATATAATAGACAATTTTGAATCATACCTCCCCATTATGAGGTATGATTCAACCTACCATATTTCATGTTTCCCTTATCTAGTTTTTTAGACTTCTTTTATAAAATGTTATCCTCTTTTAACTATGTCTGAGATTATAGAGCTAATTCCTCTATGGTAAGTAGGATTTTCTCTTAAATTCTTAGTCCAACATGAAAGACTCCTAGATATTTATATTTTCTATATTCACTACTAGATAAGTGCACATATATAGGTGTAGATTGAAATTGTAGGCATTATCACCCACCTTTTCCAACACTACAAAAGGATCATATCGTAGACCCTCAGTGTTCTTATCAAAACCCTATATCCTTTCTTTGTTTAGATAAAACCAAACTCTATCTCCCGCCTTAAAGGTTATCTCGATTTTGTGTTGATCATGCTAGGCCTTATACTTTTATATTTACTTCTTCAATGTCTAATGTACTTGCAAATAGATTGACTTGATCTTATCAATATATTTTTTTAGCATTCAATACTTCTCCTGTGGCGTATTCCCTAATTTTTGTTATCCATATACAAAATCTAAGGATGAAGGTGGTAAATACCAAAAATAAGTTTCAAAAAGGGACTTATTGGTAGAAGTGTGCGCTCCTCTATTATAAGATTGTTCAGTATGAATGAAAGTTTAATACAAGTCATTCTATGTTTCTAATTTTATCCCTCAAAAGCTGAACCAATGTCTTATTCAATATTTATGCCTTCCCATCTATCAGTAGATGGAAATTTGTAGATCTCTTTAAGTTGGTGTCCATCTTCTCCCAAAGTGTAGTCCAAAAGGAATAATGAAATTTTGTATATTTATCTAAGATGATTCTCCTTGATATACCAAAGTGCACTCAAACCTTTTCAAAGAACATGTTTGTTCCATCTTGTCCCTTAATAGTCCTTTCACGAGGCATGAGAATGCACATCTTGTTAAACCTGTTAACTACCACAAACATATAGTAAGTGTCCCTTCCTTTCTCTTAGAAAACCACCCACAAAATCCATGGAGATATTCTCCTGGGGTCTAGTGCGCATATGTATGGGACGATATAAACCTTATTGTTTATTATTGAGAGATTTTCTCTAAAACAAAGTGTTATGCAACCAACTCACAAAATAGAAGAATGAGATAGATCAACGACTTCAAAAGTAGCCTCTTCGAGGGGACAACCTCCTTTACATTACACAAATGAACAATTCTTGGATGATAAAAATGACAAGACCTCCTTTATATATATAGGAGTCTAAGGGGTCATAATATAATCAGAGCCAGCATAACAATAATAATTTAAGGGCACAAAAATAACAATAGTGGACTTCTATGGGGCACAATATGGGGACAACATGGGCACAACAATAGCAATAAGGGGCTACAATGACAATAACAATAAGGGAATACACTAGTATTATAGGGACCTAACATGCCCCTCTCCTTCAAAAAAGTGTTTTCCTCAATGCTTGATTAGTTATGGATTCTTTTGTATATGTGGAATCTTCAGTTGGTAAGTTCTTCCACTTGATGAGATACTTTGAAATTGATAGATTTCATTGTTGTCAAGTTCTTGTTTTGGTGACTTCTTCAGGTTCCAATATGATTTTTCCTTCCTCATCAAGTTCTGGAAATATTGTTTGAATTGGGAGTTTGTCACCTATAACCTTATTTAAGCATGAAACTTGGAAAACTGGGTGCACTCGAGAAGACGCAGGAAATTCCAATTTGTATGCCATAGTACCAATCTTTTGCAACACCTTGTACGGACTATAATACTTTGGTAATAATTTATTATCCTTCTTATCTTGCTTGAGGGATATTTGTTTGTATGGTTGCAGTGGTAGAAATACCTAGTCACCTACATCAAAACTTCTTTCACTGCAATGTTGATATGCCTGTTGTTTCATTCTATTATGCGTCAAAGTCAGGTTATTCTTTAAGAGTTGAAGAAATTTTTTTTTATGCTTGATGTGGTCTTCCATTGCTTGAACCTTAGAATTTTCTCTTAAATATGATGTGATGGACGGTGGATGATACCCATAAAGTGCCATAAATGGGTTCATTCTTGCTACAACATGGAAGGAAGCGTTATACCACCATTCAGCCAGAGGAAACCATTTGACCCATTGTGTCTGTTTATCATATACAAAGCAATGAAGATATCCTTCCAAACATTTTTTCACTATCTCAGTTTTCCCATCAGATTAAGGATGATAAGATGAGCTATGAGCTAACTGAGTACCCAACCAAGAAAATAAATTTTTCCAAAAATTTCCAGTGAAAATAAGATCTTTGTCGCTTACAATAATCTTTGGGTTTCCATGTATATTTTGAATTGTTTCCATAAATGCAGTAGCAATTGTACTGGCTTTAAATGGATGAGATAATGCACAAAAGTGTGCATACTTGGTAAGTCTATCAACTACCACCATGATGACACTTTTTCCTTCGGACTCAGGTAAACCTGTGATAAAATCCATTGAAACCTTCTACCAACGTTGACTTGGAAAGGATAAAGGTTGTAATAGACCTAGGGTCTTAATTATCTCAACTTTATTTTGTTGGAAAACCAAATAGTCCGCCACAAACTTTTGAATATGATATTTAATACCATCCCAAAAAAAATCCTTCTTAACCCTGTGGTAAGTTTTTAAAAATTCCTCAATGCCCTCCTAAGGGACAGGTGTGCAATTCCAGAAGAATCTTTTGTTTAAGTTGAGAATTCCTACATAGGTATAAGCGATATTTTTACCATAATGAATCATTTTTCCAGCTAAATGTATAATATGTATTGGGATCTTGATGCAAATTTTGAATGAGTTACCACACTTATTCATCATTCTTCCATTCATCCCTTACTTTGTTTATCCAATCTAATTGGATAATAGAAATGGCACAAAGCAATGCTTCCACATCCTCATCCTTTCTTGAGAGTGCATCTGCAACAACATTTTTCTTCCCTTTTTTGTAGATGATTTCAAAGTCATAA
>APFE031278033.1:0-27947 GCA_000404065.3 Pinus taeda | reverse complement strand
TCTTTCCACATAGTTAACAGGGGGTTTGAGGGGTACCTGTAACCCCACTTTATGGGGTCCGAGGTAGCGCCCCAGAAAATTTTGGTTTTGGACCCTATGTTAGGTTGGGGGGACCCACCTATGGTTTTGTGCATGATTTTCTCACATGTTTTTTGGACGCGATGGTTTTCGGTCCATGGTATTGGATGCGATGGGTTTTTTGGTCCATGGTATTGGATGTGATGGTTTTTCGGTCCATGGTATTGGATGCTTCGGCATGTATAAATATGTATTGTAACATTGAAAGGAATATAATGAAAAATCAAGCTTGTAGTCCCGGTTTTGGGATCCAATGGGAAATCTCTGTGTATATGTGTTTTATGTGTTATGCTCTCGCATTTTTATTTATCTTGTGATTTAGAATTCGTATGCAGGTAATTTTTGTGCAGGGTTAAAACCTATAGTGGGGTCACTGATGTATTTGGTCAATACACGACGTGATATATGCTATGCAGTTAACCAGCTTTCATAAGATACCAAGCTCTTCTAGAAGGCGGGCAAGCATGTATTGCATTATTTGAGAGGCACATCGGGATATGGATTGTGGTACAGACAGGAGGATGAGGTGAAGCTATGTGGCTTCACGGATGTAGATTGGGTAGGGAGCCCAACGGACATAAAGAGCACATCAGGAGGGGTCTTCAGTATTGGATCAACAACAGTTTCTTGGTACAGCAAGAAGCAGAGATCCGTGGCACTCAGTTCAGTAGAGGCCGAGTATATGGCAGCAAGTTTGGCTGCATGCGAGGCTATATGGATGAGGAAGATTCTGGTTGGTTTTCTTGGTTCTCACTTGGATCCTACTGTGATTTACTGTGATAACCAGTGTTGCATTATACTCTCGGCTAATCCTGTATTTCATGATAGATCTAAACACATTGACATCAAGTACCATAATATCAAAGATTGTGTGCGGCGGAGGATCATGTTACTTTCATACATTCCAAAGGAGGATCAGGATGCTTATATTCTGATGAAGGCTCTCACCAGTAGCAAATTCGAATACCACTGAGGGAGGATAGGGGTTGCTGATAATCCATATCTTGTCAAGAGAGTGTGTTGAGATTGCAACAAGATGATGGAGCTTAGTGAAAAGAGTCGCCTTCACTAAGTGGGCCCGCAGGAAAATTATGGCACAAAGTCTATTTTTAGACTATGTCTATTTTTAGACATATGGATCATGATTATGAGTTGCAGGATGTTTTTTATGGATGATTGGTCAAGTTGGAAAAAATAGATGGACTTCTATTTTTAGACAACAACGATGACACTATCAAGTCTAATGATAGAGCAGTCAAATATTATTAGCTTATAATAATATTTAGACTATAAACTTTATCTTATTCTCTTGGAGCACTTCAATTTGAGCTAAAAATGTGGCACATGCAGCTGTCAGAAAGAAATATGTTTTCTTTGTGGGCAAGTTGAGTTTTTCCATGCATGACTTCAGTTAGAACTCAATCAGTTGAGCTTGGTGGAGTTGATTGTGGAGTTGATGGAGTTGTGTTCAGTTTGACTTGGTTAAACTAGTTGTAATTAGTCTAACTGCAAATAGACTAATGATGAGTTGTTAAACTAATTATTAACTCATAATGCAACTAAAGAATACATCAGTTAACTCAGTTGCATGTCAGTGCATGTTCAGTTCAGCAGGGACAAGTGTTAGAGGATCAGATTGCTATCATTTGTGACTATAGTTGTGCATGAGGATTTGCACAATCAATGGGATTGAGTTATGTCAATGAGAATTGGCCAATACCAAGTGATTATAGCCTCTGCTCACATGATTCCTAGTGTGATTGATTATTTTGAGGTAAATACGAGTTTGGTTCAGCCATTCTCATCCATTCTTGTGCAGGTATTGAGCAGTGGAGGCAGGCAAGTAGTGGAATAGATTTGGAGATCAGATCTGAGCTGTATTGTGTGTAACAGGTGGAGATAGTGTTGGATACTTGTGAGAAGTATTGACTATTGTAATGTTACATGTTCTCAATCATTAATATATAGATATTGTGGGGTTTTCAGCTGTAAGCTTTCCCCGGGTTACATACTGTGTTAATGTGTGCATGCTCTTGATGTTTTATTGTTATTGATGCTACTATATTGATGATAAACATAGAGGAGCTTATGTATTGTGTATGTATTCCACAATAGTACATGATCATGGTAATCCCCATTGAATATGTGTTTATTATTCAAAATTTCGACATGGTGCCTGATGAATGGCATCGGGCAGCCTTCCCTCAAAACCGCCTATGCCTCATAAGTGGTGTGATGGCCCTTTAATACCGCTTCCCTGCCATTTCAATAAATCACATGTTCATTCATTTAATTGACTTTCGTGCCATATTTCAAAATTCTGCCCGTTAAACCTTATAACGTGAAAACTTGTGTTTTCATGGTTTTCACCCATTCGACTGTGTAAACCTATGAAACCCTCCAGCGCCTCCCTAAACCTCTACAACACAATTTCACCATCTGTTTTCCGTCCAAAACTCTATTGCGACCCTTTTCCGAGTCATCCCTATGCCAGAAAGTCATCAAGCACCCTTCATGAAGACCTGTGTTCTCTTAAATAATATTGAATTTTTTCAAGTTATCAAACTAAGATTAGACCTTGGATAAATAGTTCTGATACTAGTCACAGAACTGGTTTATTCCAAAAATCAACAGAAAACCTCATTCAAAACTTGTGCACAGAGGATGAATACAATTGTACAAGGAAACAGAAAAGAAGAGAACTACACAGAGCATTGACAGTCAGAACAGAGCAACCGGACAGAGAATACAGTTACAAGGTAGATGAATACAATAAGCATGGACTTAACCTATATCTACTACCTGATGCTGATATACACGAGAACAAAAGAAATTACTGATTGAAATACACAGTAAACAGTAAAATATACAGTGAAGGTAAAAGGACACAGTAAATAACGGTCAAAGTGTATCAGGGTTAAAGAGTATCAGATTGAAGACCAAGTCAAGTAAATCAGCTAGCATGAAGATAAACAGCAGGGAAGACAGTTACAAAGCATAGTATATAGATCCATGTCAAAGTGAAGACAGATGAAAAAACAGAACGGTAAAAGTAAAACAGGAAAAGTAAACTTGGATGCAGTAAGGGTTAAACAGAGATGAAAGACTTTCACCAACAAAAATTAAGTTTATCCAAATTAAAAGTGAAAAACATTTAAAAGAAATTTAAGGTTAAAAGATGAAATCAGAGCAGAAATGGTACACTCTTCAGAAATTTCCTGTTTAAGTCATAGTTTTGCAGAAATTATTGTGCCCAATCCAAGAAGTATTTTAAGAAACTGAAAGAGGTTTATGTTCCTAACAATCCAATATATAAAAAAGTATCTCACATTTTACACAAGTATTACCAAAATTTAGATAAGTTCATGTCTTCACAACCTATTTTTTATTTTGTGCAAAGTCCTGTTTTTGACATCTTTTTGCAGAGAGTATTGTGAACAGCTCGAGCTGAATTTTAGGAAACTAAGAGAGATTTATCTCTAAACCATTCTTATCTACAATAACCTCTTTCAATATTTACATATCTATCTCGGATTGGGATATACTAGCATATCATTAGACCCTAAGTTTGCAGAATTTCTGGGGCAAAATGCACAAAGGAAGGAAGCAGTTAGTGACTTGGAAGCCTCTTCATCACTTAAGAGTTGCTATCAAATTCGAATTTCTCTTATTTTTTGCCATAAATCCATAAAAATAGTTCCAAATAGATTCATTAGTTTTCAGTGTCCTTTATTTAAGTTCTATTAATGTAAAACAATTTGAGATATTTGTAAAACAATCTTGATATTTGTTCAAGATATTTTAGTTTAGAATTAGTATAAATACTTCTTCATTTGAAGTATTTTGGGGGCATTAAAAATCATTTCGGTAGACTTTTTGTTTTGAACTAAAGGAGCTATTGTAATCAAGGTTGGGACCGGTTTACTAGATTAAATAAAGCGGAGGACATTTCACTCGATTCATGTGCATTGTGGGAAACAAATAAGTATCACTTCTCTGAGTTTGATTATTGTTTTCCATTATGTTATGAAATATCACATGTGTTTCTTATAATTCTTAAAAGCAAATGAGGAATAATATCATCATAATTAGCTTAAGTGCTTTTTGTTTTAACTGTTTGCTTATTTAAATATTTTCTACTAGATTGCTTAAGTTTGGGAATTCTTAGTTGCTCTCTTACTTCTGTAATTCATACCTCTATTGGCCCCTAGTACAGGATTCTTAAGTGCCCTTGCTACCTGCCAAACCTCCCTTCTTCATCTTAACCCCTGTTAAAGATTCTTCATTGCCTTTGGCCCTGGTTAATATTTCCATCCATTAAGACTTTCAGATTTGTCCTTGTTGTGCTAGCTTTCCTTGTGAACTCTTACCTTGATGATTAATCAAATCCGGATAAATCTTTCCTACTTGACTTCATAGCCCAATGGCCTAGATACTTTCTTTGCCCATCTGTCTTCTTAATTCCACCACACAATAAAAAAAAAACACCCCTGAACTTTCATAACTAGCCTAATATCCCATAAAACAAAACTAAATTATAAAGAGAGAACCCTCTGTGGACTTAGGTTGGCTAGAACCCAAGTCTAAAAGATTGGTTTGTGGTTACCTCAGAAATTTCTTTCTTTAACCTTGAGAAAATTCTAAGTGATAACATAGTGGCGACCATACTGGGGAGAACTAACATTTTCTTCAGAATTCTTTTATAGGTTTAGATATGATCTGTGATGGTGGACAGTGATCAGACACACAAAGGTTAAAATAATCCACTTGGCGACTCCAAATCAATTCCACAATCAAGACTCTACTGGAGGAATGAACCTGAAAGAACTATGTGAAAAGATCAAGCTTTTAACTTGGATTGTTATCCAAGACATTATGTTCTTTCTCATTGATAAACTTTTTCAATGTATATTGTATTTTAGAGAGATTTTAGATTAAATTTTAATCATTTCCCTTTGAAAATTGTAGATATAAAGTCTCCTTACACATTTGAGCAGAATTCTTCTAATTCTTATGAAGATCATTTTCTAATTGAGGAGAATCCAAAAATTAAGAATAATCGTACAATCCCTTTACATATTCCAGTACCTTGTAAAGTTCCTGATATATATAAGCCCCTTGTGTTACCTACTACACTCCATGCTTTCCCTAACGATTATCACAAGCACCTCCCTAGGTTTGATGGAGAGAATGGTATCACTGCGCAAAAACATATTCAAGCTTTTGAGGATTATCTTAACTTATTTGAAGTAGATGAAGAGGATGTCAGTATTAGGATTTTTGCTCTTTCTGTGCAAGACAAAGTCAAGAGTTTGTTCAAAACCCTGCCTGAGGCAAACATCTCAAATTTCCAACAGTTTGTCAAAATTTTCCTTGATAGATGGATAATCAAAGTCAATCTTCTTGTGATCATAGAAGAATATAATCAGTTAAAAAGACATCCACATGAAACAATACAACAATTTTCAGACAGGTTTAATCAAATCTATTATTCAATGCCATCAAAAATAAGACCTCCCCTTGGTTTAGCTCTTTTGCATTACCCAAGAGAATTTGATCCAGAGCTAGAATTTCAACTAAGAGAAAGAAACCCCTCAACACTGGAACATATGCAGAACATGGCAGTAGATGTAGAAGTTACTTTGCAAATTAAAAGAGAAAAGTTGAAAGAAGAAGCAGAGGTAAAACTCGACATTTTGGTAAAAAATATAGTGGAGAGGATACAAAAGGCCACCATGAAAGATGAACTTTTTGTTCAAAATCACCATCATACATTTGTTTCACAAAAAGAAGAGGTTGACAGCCATGAACAAATTCCTGTTAATTCCAACTACGATAAAACTGAAGATAGAGTTATAGAACCATATGTGGAGAGGAATGTTGTTGATCTAATATGTACATTTGGTGACATTACTTCTTATGATGATGTGCCTAAGCCTGGTCACTATAATAATTATTATGTTTCTCAAATCCAAATTAACCTTGCAGAGGAATCAGAAGCTAATTTGAGGAATAAGGAAGTTCAGGTTCAACAGCTTGAAAATAGTGATCAACTTGTTCATTTCAGTTATGAGAATGAGGAAAGTGTAGAAAATTTTGAAATCAGTGAAGGAACTTTACCATTGTATTTTGCTTCGTTATAGTTTATCAAAGATAACTTTCATGCAATTAGAGATCAAATGTCAACAAGTTTTGATATTAACCATCTAGAGGGCAATGGAATCCTTGTTCAAGACTTCTCATATCTAGATTTGCAGCGCCAAAATGTCATTGAATGTCAGGTCGCAGAAGAAGACTTGGACGCTGGGAAATATGATCAAATGATCCAAGATAATTCCCTAACATTCTATTCTGAATCAGTTCATTTTTTTAAAGGAAATTTGCATAATCTATCTGTAAAAAAGGATAAGAAGCTTTTAGAAAATCGTGCAGTTTCATTGGAACCAATAGAAAATAGATGGCAACAGTCTCTTCAAGTCTTTCATGATCCAATAGCTTATGTGTTGGATGGAATTTGTAGTCAAATTCCTTCTACATTAGCTAACTATGACTTTGAAAAAGGTATTGATACAGACTTGGTTCAGCAACTAATTTTCTTGCAATTTTCAGAAGAGACATCATCACAAAGCTCATTTGAAAACATGCAGGGTGATAAAAATGAAGGTATTATTTTAGTTTCATGGCATGCAGACCATACACAACAGATGTACAGTTGTTTGAATCAGTTCAAGAATAGTATATATATTTTACAGGATCCTTTTGTATAGTTTCTAGATTCAACAAAGGAAATCAGGAATTTCCTTATCTTCTCAAAGGTTAACAAAGCTATATTTGATTTCGGGATCTCAATTTTAACCACCAACAAGCACAAGCAACAAAAGTCACCAATGTGTATGATGCTTGAGTGGTTGCATTGGTTGTTTCATTTTACCTAACCAGCAACCAAAAAGCTTATTAGAGTAAGTAGGTAGAATTTCAGTTTGAATAAATTCAGTTTTCAACAACAAGTTTATGTTAGATCAGATTTCAGTTTACAGAAAAGGGTGTATTTTGAGTTCAAAATTTTTACTCACAAAGATTATACAACAGAGCATACACATGTGTGGGATTGGCCCAATGGATCAAGGTACTAGTCGATGATGTTCTTGACATTTCATAAGGAAATGCCATCCCCAAGTGAAGCCGATGTTAGGTTCCTAAACTAATTGGTGTCATAATTTATGATAAACTTAGTTTATCTCTGTAATATGTACATACCTTTACTTTATACAAATTTTTTCCATATTCAAAAATTAAAAAAAAAAAAAAAAAAAAAAAAATGTAGAGGGTATGCCCTAAAAGAAAAATGAAACGGCAAAAGGAAGGGAAAAGGTCAAAATGATGAAAATAAACCCCCAAAAAGAAAAGACCATGAAAGTGTGCAAGCCCAAATGCCACTACCATTTACTTTTATGCATAATAATGACTGTGTGCAACTTGTTATTCATGCCACAATCCATGGTAATCAAACAGTTTAATCTTGGTTATTCCATATTTTGAATTTCATGTTTATAGATAGAGAATGAAAATCTGACCAAACTATTTAACCTTGGCAGATAATTAGATTAGGTAGAGTGAATAAAAGGAGCTCAATTGCTTAATCTGAGCCCTTGGATGTAATAAGGTTAGACATAGTTAGAACACCATTGTAAAAGAAAAGAAAAGGTGTTGATAAGGGTTTGCCCGTTTAAGTGTACCCTAATAAAGAGAAGTAAAAATGGTAGGATGAATAGGTGGGTAAGTAGTTGAATGGTTGCATAATTGTGATGATTGATTAGATAAGATCATATTATTCACCTTCATCATCAAATTTCTAAGTATGGATGACAACTGAACATTTATCAAAGTACACAAAGTCAATTGATTAACCTTCCTCATTCATTACATTTTTCACTTAACTAATTTCCAAGCAAAGTATTAAAGCACCTATGATCTTAAGTTAAAGGGGCTCACAGCATTTCTCTGACTTCTGGAGGGACCAGACCCTCGGCCCAATAACTTGTAGGTCTTAAGTACTAAAATTCCCCTCATAAGCATTCGCCCCCACCATAATTCATTCATTTCACCTAAAAAATCCCTTTCCTAAGGTAAAAATCACCATTTGCCTAGGGAAAGTAATTATCCCCATACAAAACTCCTTTTTTCACAAAAAAGCCCACAAATAAGCATTTAGACTAAGTTATAATGTGTAAATGTGGATATATAAATGAATGTCAATACATTATACTTAGCACAATTATCTTTCCGCCTCCATTTCATATTAACTTTAATTTCCGTTATATTTATTTAACTCCCAAAGACAAACCCTTTCCTGTATATTTTATTAAAACCCATATGTTAATATCCCACCCCTAGGTTTGAAATATAAACCTTATTAATAAACCAACTAAAGGGATTAATTAGGTCGACCAGCGGCTAATTAATAACCATGACCCACCGCCGAGTAAAAGAAATGAATTAATCAATCAATGATTAATTAATAATCTATCCTCGCCAATGAAATCACTCCTAACATCATTAAACCTCCCTAATCTGCAATTAATTAATCCCTCTGTGCATTAAAACCCCATCAGGCCCCTCCATTAAACCTCATCTCAAATCATTGCCCCTATCACCATCTGATCTGACCCCTTTTGATTCAATGGTCGATGCTCATATCGAGTGGCCTCTAAAGGCCGACCTTTAACCACTTTATATGGGTGGTTTCACTATTCACCCCAATGCTACGTGGCGCGTAATGAATGACATCGGGCAGCCTTCCCTCAAAACCGCCCATGCCTCATAAGTGGTGTGATGGCCCTTTAATACAACTTCCCCGCCATTTTGATAAACTACCTGTTTGTTCATTTAATTAACTTTCACGCCATATTTCGAAATTCTACCCGTTAAACTTTATAACATGAAAACCTGTGTTTTCATGGTTTTCACCCGTTCGACTGTGTAAACCTATGAAACCCTCCAGCGCCTCCCTGAACCTCTGTAACACGATTTCACCATCTATTTTCCGTCTAAAACTCTATTGTGATCCCTTTCCCAGTCATCCCTGTGCCGGAAAGCGATCAAGCACCCTTCATGAAGACCTGTGTTCTCTTAAATAATATTGAATTTTTTCAAGTTATCAAACTAAGATCAGATCTTGGATAAACAGTTCTGATACTAGTCACAGAACTGGTTTATTCCAAGAATCAACAGAAAACCTCATTCAGAATTTGTGCGTAGAGGATGAACACAATTGTAAAAGGAAACAAAAAAGAAGACAACTACACAGAACATTGACAGTCAGAACAGAGCAACCAGATAGAGAATATAGTTACAGGGCAGATGAATACAAATACATGGACTTAACCTATATCCACTACCTGATGTTGATATACACAAGAACAAAAGAAATTACTGATTGAATACACATTAAATAGTAAAATATACAGTGAAGGTAAAGGGACATAGTAAATAACAGTCAAAGTGTATCAGAGTTAAAGAGTATCAAATTGAAGACCAATTCAAGTAAATTATCTAGCATGAAGATAAATAGTAGGGAAGACAATTAAAAAGCATAGCATACAAATTCATGTAAAAGTGAAAAAAAATGAAAAACAGAACGGTAAAAGTAAAACAGTAAAAGTAAACTTGGATGCAGTAAGGGTTAAACAGAGATGAAAAGACTTTCATCAACAAAAATGAAGTTTATCCAAAGTAAAAGTGAAAAACATTTAAAATAAATTTAAGGTTAAAAGATGAAATCAGAGCAGAAATGGTAAATTCTTCAGAAATTCCCTGTTTAAGTCATAGTTTTTCAGAAACTATTGTGGCCAATTAAAGAATTATTTTAAGACACTGGAAGAGGTTTTTGTTCCTAACAAGCCAATATACAAAATATATCTCACGTTTTACACAGGTATTACCGAAAGTGAGATAAGTACATGTCTTCACAGCCTATTTTTCAGTTTGTGCAAAGTCTTGTTTTTGACATCGTTTTGCAGAGAATATTGTGAATAGCTGGAGCTGAATTTTGGGAAACTGAGAGAGGCTTATCTCAAAACCATTCTTATCTACAATAATGTATTTCACTTTTTACATATCTATCTCGTATTTAGATATACCAGTGTATCATTGGACCCTAAGTTTGCAGAATTTCTGGGGCAGAATGCACAAAGGAAGGAGGCAGTTAGTGACTTGGAAGCCTCATCATCACTTAAGAGTTGCTATCAAATTCGTATTTCTCTTATTTTTCACCGCAAATCCATAAAAATAGTGCCAAATAGATTCATTAGTTTTCAGTGTCCTTTATATAAGTTCTATTAACGTAAAACAGTTTGAGACATTTGTAAAACCAATCTTGGTATTTCTTCAAGATATTTCAGTTTAGAATTAGTATAAATACTTCTTCATTTGAATTATTTTGGGGGGATTAAAAATAATTTCGGTAGACTTTTTGTTTTGAGCTAAAGGAGATATTGTAATCAAGGTTGGGACTGGTTTACTGGATTAAATAAAGCTGAGGACATTTCACTCGATTCATGTGCACTGTGGGAAACAAATAAGTATCACTTCTCTAAGTTTGATTATTGTTTTACCTTATGTTATGAAATATCACATGTGTTTCTTATAATTATTAAAAGCAAACGAGGAATAATATCATCAGAATTAGCTTAAGTGCTCTCTGTTTTAACTGTTTTCTTATTTAAATGTTTTCTACTAAACTGCTTAAGTTTGGGAATTCTTAGTTTCTCTCTTACTTTTGTAATTCATTACTTCTATTGGCCCCTAGTACAGGATTCTTAAGTGCCCTTGCTACTTGCCAAACCTCCCTTATTCATATTAACCCTTGTTAAATATTCTTCATTGCCTTTGGCCTTGGTTAAGATTTCCATCCATTAAGACTTTCAGATTTGTCCTTACTGTGCTAGCTTGCCTTATGAACTCTTACCTCGGTGATTAATCAAATCCTGATAAACCTTTCCTACTTGACTCCATAGCCCAATGGCCTAAATACTTGCTCTGCCCATCTGTCTTCTTAATTCCACCACCCAATCAAAACAAAACACCCCTGAACTTTCATAACTAGCCTAATATCCCATCAAACAAAGCTAAATTATAAAGAGAGAGCCCTCTCTAGACTTAGGTTGGCTAGAATCCTAGTCTAAAATATTGGTTTGTGGTTACCTCGGAAATTTCTTTCTTTAACCTTAAGAAAATTCTGAGTGATAACAAATTCAAATCGATTTATATTTGGTAATTACAAATTGGGAAATTGATGCTTTAATCAACCCATCTGATCATGATTCTGTCTTTGATAATTTTCATTCAACTTACTATTTTCCCATCAACACATCCAATGACAGTTGCTTTACACCCTTTCATTTTTATGGTTTAACATCTTACTATTCAGGTACTTGGCAAGCCGTTGATGTACTTCCTCACTCGTTGATGGTTATGTCAAATCCTCATTGTCTTGACATGCCTATAGAATACGATCAAATCTATTTTCCCTCACAATATTCTCATTGTAATCTCGTGCCTCCAATTTGACATTCATCTTTTCAAATATTTCAAGGTTTTCAAGAGGGTTGTCACGAATTTTACGAACTAATCATTGAATGGTTGGAGCAATCCTACCTGGAAATCTCCATCGCAAATAACAAGTTTTGATATTTCCACGTCCTTGATAATTATTTCAGTGTGGTTGAAGAGACATTTGTAAGAAGCTTCTAAGGTTTATTGAATGATGGTTCCCATAAAAAAGTTAAGAATGTGAACTAGTTAAAAGTAGTGATTATGACACATTTTTCTACTGACAGGAAAGATCTTCAATTTTTTGTGCAAGTCATTCAAGCTCTTATCATTTTTATTGCACACTATTTTATATATGTTTTAACGGTTTGTATCTTTGTGAATGTAGGTCGAGAGTAGCTACAATGGTTTCATTGGAAATTTCATTACACTTGACCCCGACCTTCTAACTACTGAGGTTAGAAGTAGGTTTAGTCACATGTTATTTTTCCCTCTCTTACACTCATCCCACACTTGTTCTCTTTAGTATCGCTTGTCTTTTCTTACTTTTGTCTTGCATTATGCTTTGTTTTATCCTGTTTTTGCTTATGCTTTGATTTTGGGTTTCTTTTTGTGTCTTGTCTCTTTTTGTGTTTATTGAATAAAACTTTGCATGAATATGCTCCGTTGGCTCAAAATGAAATATGCTCCATTGGAAAAACTTGAAAAGGAAAATCATGATGAAAAACAAAACTTGTTTAATTTGTTTCCTCTTCTCTATCTTGGGTTTACATGTCTTTAAAGTCAATGTTGTGTGAATGAAAAATATGATTCGTTCCAGATGGAAAGCCTTTGGTCAAACTGCAAATCCTATATCTTTATTAGGACCTTCATTCTTGACTCAATCTTGTATTGAATGGTGTTTTGACCTGACTACTCAACCCAAGTAGAGAAGGGGTAGGACAAAAACTTTAAAACAAGCATAAAACTTCGATTATCTTTAAAATCCCTTAAACAAGGAACAACCTCTTTTTCTCTCAATAAGTTGGGATCCCTCTTTTGCCCTGGTAAATATATAAGTGCCTAAGCATAGTTCTATAGATAAAACGAATAAAGTTTTAAATAAGAGAAAGTATTCCTACACCGAGGGGTGAAACAAGCAACTTCGTTGGGGTACTATCCAGGCCTGTTGGCAGCGAAGCAATGCTTGTGTTCTCTTGAGGTGACTCTATCGGGGTACTATTTGGGCTCACTAGTAGCAAAGAAATACCAGAGAATGTGATTAAAAGATCGATACACTTATTATCCTTCTCCCCTATCAAATTATTTGGGCCATGAATAGTCTTATATTGATGTTTTTAAAGCCAAGTAAAGTATAAAGAGGACTATATCATTAACTGAGATTAGTGCAAATTCAGGGTAATCTATATGGTGAACCAATACTTCCTAAAGGACTGAGACCTTACACTTAACGATGAAACCCAAACAGAGAAGCTACAATTCTACCATTGTGTCACCAAGTATTGCCACCATGACAAACACCCTCCAAAATTTTTCCTATACTGAATTTTGGAGCCTACTGTGGATCTTGTGATTTTTCGTTCCATGGTAACTTCTTGATTATTCGGAGTCAATTGCTCACACATGCTCAGTTTGCAACAATTTCATGAGTGCATTCTTTTACGCAAGATTGAACAAGCATAGCACAGTCCATCAAGATAGTGTTTGTGCAATGTTCAACCCATGTCAACAGTCAGTGCACACTGTTATTAACCATTCCTCAATTTTGGTTGTGTGTACTTCTATTTTGGTGAGTTTTTTAAATTGTCGCTTTTGCGCACCTTTGCTTTCATAAGTGTTGACTCTCACTTTTGCTTACTTTCACTTTAATTAGTGTTGTTTTCATGTTATCTTTCTTATGGCATGTTTCACTTTCACTATCGTTCACATACCGCAAGTCTCACTCCCCCTTTCCTCTTCATATAGTAAATGTTGTCTTTTGGTGGTTTCAAGAGGTTATGTTCATGTAAATGATTTTGATATTACCATGTAAACATATGTCGTACTTATTTACAAAGTTTTAAGCACTATTGCACAAGTGTCATCACGGTCGTTGCAAAGTGTATCTTTAGTGTCACACTTATCGTAAGTTATCACAAAGGTTTCCACAACTGAGGGAAGTATGTGTTCATGTGTTCCAAATGATCTATTTGTGTCATCAAGTATTCTAAGTGTTTGATCACAGTCAAATCTTATCACTATTCACATTAGCTTCACTCATCCCACATTTAGCCAAATTTCAGAAAATTTCCCAGCAACTTAGCCTCGTCATGGCTTCCTGGACGATGCATTGTATAGTCCCAAACCTCAAGTTGTGCCCTTGAATCTTGACATTATGAAATTCACAGTTCCTTCCTTCTAGGATTTTTCACTATGAAGTTTTAGTACTCAAGCCCGAGCCTTGGCCTCCAAAATTTTGCAATTCTACCCTACAACCTGGCCCTAACTGTGCACTATGCAGTCCTTGAGTTCAAGCTCAAACCCTGAGTGTAGAAATTCCTCAAATTCTCTACAAATCTAGCTCTAATACCATGTAGAAAATCTGACTATGGATTAACCCGATAATGCAATATAACCAAAGAAAAATACTATAATCTACTTCTACTATCAATTTGCAGAAGCTTAAAGATCGAGCTAAATCAAAGCTGAACACATATAACCAGAAGAAGAAGAATCAATCATTCAAGACACATGAAAATACATTGGGGAAAGTCTCAACTAAAAACCCCACTATCTGTATTATCATACAAGGTGGAAATACATAAGAATTATACAAAGCCTTAGCTCTCACAGCTAGCCAACTCTCAATACAATCCTCTTGGGTGCTCATAGGAAAACCTAGCTTCTCACAAGACTTCTCCTCTGCCCTCCAATCTCCTATTTTCTTGCATTGTTTCTCTTGGGTGATCCTCCTATTACCAAGTGGAAAACTCTTAACCAAGTGGAACATTGATCTCTCACACTAATCTCACACCCTGTCAGAACTGCGCAATCCTCAAGGAACCCTACCTTGACTGCATGCATGAGTTTCCTTTATAGGAAAACACATGGAACTGATAGTAAATTTTCCTTGAAATTTAGCTGAACATGGTCTTTCTCATAATAGACATGCATGAGTTTCTGATGAGGGAATCTTCAGTTATCTGGAGTACACTAGTTGAGTGCATGCATGCATAAATTGACCGATAACTCACAATTAGATCCTCAAACAGTTTGGAACTAACTTAACTGGCCTTAACTTAGTAAGATGAGCTAACTAATTACAACTCAAATATAACTCAATATTATCTCCTTAATTTAAGGGATAACTCTTGCATGACTTCAGAAAGACTTCTAACTTGAATTTCTCGATCTAATTAACCCATAATTAATTAATTAATTAATTAATTCCAAGCCGCTGGTGAGACTAAATTCAATTTTAATTCACAATTTTAATTCAAGGACAAATTAAAATTGGAATATTCTGGATTCTATTTTTATCATTTCTTGTTGCTATTTTCAACACTGAGCCTTAAATTGTGTAATCTCTAGGTCTGATCTGCCTCCCAGAACTTTGCAGTTGACTGAAACAGTACAAAATCTTGTATCATGGCTCACTTAGCCTCAAAATTGTGTAATCTTCTTGCCTAGTCTAGCCTGAACTGTGCATTGCGTTGTATCAAGGCTCGGGCCTTAGCCTTGAACTCTTGAACTACGCAGTTACACAATCTTTGGGCTCCTCTTCCTTCCAGAACTATGCAGTGGGAAAAATCAGTGCTCAAGTCATCAGCCTAGTTCCCTCAGCTCCCAAACTGCGCAATCATTCTATTCAGCCCAAACCTGAATTGTGCATTGCATAGTCTCAAGGCTCAAGCATGACCCTTGACTGCCTAAGATACACAATTGCATAGTCACTAAGCCTATCCCTCATCCTAACACCCAGCTCTAGCTCAGTTAGTGGATCATCATGCAACATCTTATACTAGAGTTTTATCAAACTGATTTTGTCTTGTCATGAGTGGATTGCAGATGTAGATACTCTATCATGCTATGGAAATATGATGAAGAAGGAGATGGAGAAGGATGACATGCTAGAAAATAGATAAGGATTTGAGGAGATAATATGATCATCAGGAAAGAAGACGAAGGAACACTAAACTATAACAGAAAATGGAAGATCAAGACCACTTTGAAGACTCCTTATCTTCAAGTCATAAGGAGGAGAAAGAAGAAGAACAAATCATATCTTTCATTGAAGTTAAGAAGAAAGAAGTAGAAAGAAGGACAACTTGACACTACCACACCATAATGTACTCCATGTCATAAGTTTCATGTCATGTCTTGTCACAATTCATCATGTGCCACATCATTTGTGGATTACATAAATTCAATATTGGAAAATGTAATGTAAAGTGGAAGTCCAAGAGTCATCCATGTAATATGAAAAGTCATGTGGGAGTTGAAAGGTCATATAGAAGTCAAAAAATCATGAGGGTAGTCCACGAGTCATAAGGGAGGTGAATGATCACCTCATTTGTTATTTATACACCCTCATTGTACATGTAAAGGAATTTTCACCTTGGCTCCTCCTATCAGGAATTAGAGAGGAAGATAGTTGTTTTGGAGGAGCAAGTGACTGCTTTAATTATCCACTATTGGGGATAATGGTGTTCGTTGTCTTGATGTATCTTGGAAATTTTACTTAATTCAAAAGCTCATTGAGCCAACACACTTTCATGTATATGTCGTGAATATTGTAAGACTATTCTTTGAATGTTTGTGATGTATTTTGTTTTCATATGTACTGAGGAAATTGAAATATTTCAGTGGCTTTGGTACTTATGTTTTAGAAGGTGTGTTTTATTTCCTTTAACAATAATTTCTTCCTTGTGAACTATTTCACTGGTTGATCAAGGATTCATTATTATGTATGTGCTCTTGTGCCTTTTCTAGATTAGTACTATTAATTGTCTTTAAAGGGCCCACTTTTCTCTCCCCTTTCGGTAGAAGGACCTTGATACTTTCTACAACTCAACATTTCAAAAGTCATACTGACTTGTTGATCTAAATATACCTTTGTATTACTCTTTTGTGCTAACCTTGTGGCCAAGGAAAATATATAAGGGTACATGGCAGTTAGGTTGATATTCCAAATGGGGCTTCTAGTCCAAACAGTGTGAGGTCTAATTGGAAATTCACATCGGTGAGACCCCCTTGGTTGATAGATTTCCAGCACTATCAATAGGTCCCCTATCCACATGAGCCACCATGCTATTGTTGTATGGAATCCCCATACCAAGTGGTCTCACAAACCACTACCATGTTTCATGTCAGGATTGTTCCAACTGAACATCTTCTCCACATCATGCGTACACGTCATATGTGTCCCATAGGAATTTTTCCACTTTATATTAGATCTTGGATCCCACCAAGGTTGAAAATATCTATTTAAGGAAATGATTTATCATTTATAGATGGAGAGGGACCTCTATTGTTCTCTCCATCAATAGTGCCAACACTCCCAACTTATCAAAACTCCTCATCACATCTTCGTGGTGCAACGACAATAGTAGCTATAGGTGAAAAGAAGTTTCTTGTCTCGTGCCCTCTATCAACAATGCCACTTTCCACCAACCCTCTATCGTCATTCTTGACATGACTTGACATTAATATTTAAAGGATATTAATGGGCGGTTCTTCCTTGAAAAATCATCAAGGTCCTTTCAACCTAAGCACGAGCCAAATCTTTGTGAACCTAGACTTGAAGTCTTAAGGACTTGAATGACTTTACATGGAAATTCTCAACACTTGTAATGCAAATTTAGTATTGGATTGCAGCTAACATGAATAACATAGACCCACACGGTCCTTATCATACCATAAATAATATTTGAACAACAGGGCACATAATCTCTTAGGCATGGAGACTTCTTCTCCACTATAGCATACAACCCATGGGTTTTCCACACACCATGATGATTCAAGAATATTTATCAAGCATGCATTTACAACATCATACACATGTCTCCAACAACATTTACACAACATATGATGTAAATATCGCACAAGCACAGATAACTATTCATGTCAACAATCAAGCATAAACATAATAATAATTTGTCATTCAAGAATATTTTAGTGACACAAGGCTCCACAAGTCCCTTACACCCATGATAGTAATTTATAACCATCACAATACAACATGTAGGAATACACATCCTCAGTAATAGTACTAATACACTTATTATTAGGTAATGCCATTTAACATTCTTCACATTAAATCAACATGCATAGGATTCAAGTAAGCAATTTGTCTTAATATCTAGTTGAATAGCAATTGAGGAAGGTACTTCAACTCTCCACCCAACCATACGCCAACTGCACTACAACCTTTCTTGCAGCTGACCACCCCTAACCCAGATTCATAGTTTGAGGAGTAAGTGCTCAAAGGAATTAAAACTAATTCCAATAAGTTGATCACACAAGACTCTAGAGACCAACGTGTCTCCACCCACCTTATCCATGATTATATCCTCTAGTGTATCCACCTATTCACCCTTAAATATAAAGCACACTAATTCCCATCTGCTAATCCGACATATATCATAAACACATAGAGATTTTCCTCTGCAAACCAAGGATCCAGAGCACACATTGTTCCACCTTCTCCACCTCGCAAGACTCTATAAGGCACAACATCTCCACCTACTTTCTTTCTACAACCATCCTTCCTAGTGTGCTCCTTCTCGAGAGCCAATTTGTGTTCCAAAATTATCCTTCTATTCTTTAATTTCACTTGTGAGTCCTTGTATTCCTAACCTGACATAAAACACCCACAACACACTACCCTTTTTTATGAACCTTACCAGTGTCGACCAAACTCTTTTTCTCGCATGCAGATTTCTCTTTGCATAACATAGTGTTGTTTAGCCAAGCTCTTCCCATGATGATCTCTCCTCTTCCTTTTCTTTTCATCCCTATTTTCCACCCCACTAACCCACTCATGTCATTTACAAATCGCACAATGCAACCCACAAGGAAATACAAATAGGGTATGGGCTTGTCCTCCATTCATTAAGCCCATACTCCACTTCCCTTCCTACCATGCAAGCCATTAAAACCCAGTTATAAATCAAGTGGCCATTAAATGAACAACCTTTACTTCATTGTGTTTATATTTTCACAACATTTAAATGAAATACAATTCATCATGATTATTAAAAGAGGGATAACAAAAAGGGTTGTCACATTAACAATGGTCTATGATGATGGTTAGTAATTAGGTCGACAAGTGATCCAAACTTATGCAAGAATGCAGCAGAATATAGATATAAACATAAAAACATAGATGCAGCAAAAAGAAATCGTCATTTCATTGATATCAGAGAACTAAAAGATGCTTACATACAGGCTCAAAATAAATTAGCTTGGGTGATGGTAGCTTATCTTTGAGAAGATATGTGGTGGCCACATCCCTCTAAATTGTGTTACAATGAGACTCAAGGGAATTTATATTATTGAATAACAAAGGGAAACCCTAAAACAAAAACCCTAACCCTAGCAGATGGAATGCCAAGATTTTGTAGGCCTTGTTGGGGTTAGTTGGGTAGGCAACTTCCCGAGGTCGTAACTTGGTCATATGATATTTATTTGGTGCATATGATACCTTAGTAGAAAGGTCTCTCCAAGTACTACAAGATTTGCGAAAGAATGAGCCTGTTTCTGATCTTAAAAAAATGTCATTTATGGGGTCAAAATATCTCCGGAATTTCAAGCTAACGAACAGTGGATTGTTGAGTTTGAATACATTGTCCCCTACAACCTTAGTGATGGTGTAAGGCCCATATCGGAGTGGGAGAATCTTGCGGTGGGACTCAGCAAGGCACTCCTTCTACAAATGTAACCAAACTTTGTCACGCACCTAGAACTTGTGTGGCACCTGACGTTGATCATGACGATATTTGTAGTTAGCATTTTATCTGTCCAATATGTCATGGACCTACTCGTGGGTGTACTAGATGTGTTCAATGAAGTTGTTAGCCTTGTCAGCTTTGATTAGACATGAATATGGGACATAATGGTATGGCAACATCAATGGGACATAATGGTTGGAATTCCAATCCCACCTGAAAGGGGTTTTGGTCAATTAAGCTATGGAGAGGAATGTTCTAGCTATGTTGGACACAGGGGAGGCTCTCATCCCCTGTGCATGGGTCCTTCGAGTTGTACATGTGCAGGATGTGAATGATCATCTTGTTGATGACCTATGTTTGGAAATCATTTTGGGGATGGAAGGGTGTGGACATAGTGAGTTTGGTATCCAACAATGACCAAAGCCTTGACAAAAATTCACTTAGGAACCGACTATCCCGATATGAGATAATGGACTGTGGGATCCAAAAATGTACCCATACTCATTCAAAGAAGAGTTTGGTAGTGGATTCTATTGTGATACTCTTCTTACAGGCTACCAAAATGACCATATTAGAGAATCTATCGATGACCACAAAATCACATTCATTTCCATCCTTTGTAGAAGGAAGGTCCAACATGTAATCCATGGAGATGGATTCCCAAGGTCAGCCAAGATCTGTCAGAGGAGTATACAGACATTGCTTCTTGATTTTTGGTTTGGAAATGGTGCAGGAAATGTAGGATCTAATGTACTTCCCAACATACTGTCGAAGGTTTGACCAATAAAAATAATTATACAACACTGCCACTATCGTTTCTACCTGAAAATGTCCAGTGAACCGACTATAGTATGCTTCCTATATCATGTTTTCATGCTCACTTGAAGGAACACAGAGGTGTCCCAAAAGTCATAAAAATGTGTCCTAGAGGTGAAAGTATTGAACTTTCTTACCTTCTAGAATCATCTGGTATGTGGTGTTGAATTCTGGATCACTCTTGTAAAGATGCGGCCATCCCAAAGTATCGTGTCCATAAGAGTCGAGCATAGTGGTCAGTGCCATAACCGGTGGTTAGCTTAGGCCATGTACAACATTATTGGTTCTTCCCTTCTTGAACTTAATGTTTAAATGGAACTATTGTGGATATGTCGACCATTTCTGATGGCGTTCATTTTTCAACTTTCCTTTTGTTTGTATAAACTACAAGGGTTGATGGTTTGTGTGGATGACTTTTTCCATCCCCAATGCGTCCATTGTCGGTAGGCCTACACAATGGAATACATCTCCTTTTCATAGGTGGGATACTTTTGGATTGTATCTAAAAGTGTCTCACTGTGATATGCCATTAGATGCCCCTGCTAGGTAAGAATTACACCAACAATATAGTCTAAGGCATCTGTCTCAATTTCAAATGGTTGTTGTAGGTCTGGTAATGTGAGCCTTGGTATAGAGAAGAGGTGATGCTTCAACTAAGAAAATGCACTTTGTTGGGATTTAAACCAAAAGAAAGTTGTTTTCACTTTGACCTTGGTCACTTGAGTCAAAGGCCAAGTGATATGGAGAATCCCAACATGAACCTGTGATATAAATTGGCAAGACACAGAAGGCTATAGAGCTCTGTCAGAGTGGTTGGGGCTGGCCAATCCTAAAGAACTTGTATCTTTCCTAGGTCCCCATGCACACCCCACTCATCAATGATGTACCCCAAATATCGAACCTAGGTCATACCAAAAGTCTATTTCTCCAAATTGGCACACAATTTGTGTTGTCGCAGGTTCTAGAGGACCTGTCAAATATGGTATATGTGCTCTCCCCAACTCTGGTTGAAGATCAGGATGTCGTCCAGGTAAAATGCTAAGATGAGTTGGTGAAGGGCCACAAGATCTCATCCATCAACCACATGAATGTTGTAGGGGAATTCATCAACTTGGAAGGCATGACCAACCATTCGAAAATGCCCTCCTTGGATTTGAAGGCAATCTTCCACACATCAGAGGGTTCAATTGGTACTTGGTGATAATTGGACTTCAAGTCGATCTTTCTAAAATATTTGGCCCCCTTGAGCTAGTCTAGAAGGTCATCAATCAGCAAGATTGGATGCCTATTCCAGATAGTGATCTTATTCAGTGTCTGATAGTCAATATAGAGCCTCTAGGTTCTGTCCTTCTTCTATAACATGATCGAGCTCCCACATGGTGATGACTTGGTTTGATGCGCCCTTTCTGAAAAAACTCCTGAATTTTCCTCCTGATCCCATCATTCTCTAGAACTGAGTTTCAGTAGATTGGTCCATTGGTTAGTGGCATACCTGAGGTCAAATCAATGGAGTGCTTGACCTAACAATGTAGAGGTACCCCTGTGGGTGAGGTGAAGATGTCCTTGTACTCCTCCACGACCTTCTCCATCTGTTGCTACCATGTAGAGGATCCTTGTTTAGAGGTCGTGGATGTTGCCACAATCTTCCTATTGTTCTGCGGGAAAACCATAAGGAATACAAATTTCCCAATCTCGGAAATGATTATACTACATTGTTTAGTAAAGATGAAAGAAAGAGTGGTAGGCAATGCTACCTCTGGTATCCTGTACAATTTATGACCCAAAGTAATAATAATAGAATGAGGTCTAGATTCATAAATAACATGATTCATCCATAGTTATTACTTACCTAATAACACATCACATACTTCCATAGGGGAAACATCACACAATACCTCATCTACAAAGGGCTTGATGCTATAAGGAAGGAGACATTGTTGGTTGACACAAAGATCTTGCCTTTATTGGAGCCACCTGGTGGTGTACGGTTGTGGGTGTGTCATTGTTTAGAAGCTTCAATCTCCTAATGGCCTCGGCTGATATCAGGTTATTTTGGCTCCCATTGTCAACAATGAACTACACTGGCAAAACCTTTACCCACATCTGTGAGTGGAAGAGGCACTCCCCCTTCTTTGAATCCTCATTTTCTGTCTTTTGGAGCTTGGTGGTGGCTACCATCACATTGGGTTTAACAAAAATGCTCTTCCTTCCCTCTTCAAGTTCTGGCTCAAGTTTAGAGCATGCATCTGTCTTTGAGTCTTTTAGCTCGGCCACTAGTGCTTGCTTCGTGCAACATTCGTGTGTGTTGTGAGTGGGAGTTTTATGGAACTCACACCACTTGTTGGTGTCTTTCTTCGCTTTCCCATTATTCTTGGCTTATGGATTTGAGGAGTTGTCTTGGGGCATCACGGTCAAACTCTACCATTTGCTTTGTGGCTTGGGGGTGCCTTTGACCTTCTTTGGGTTAGAATATCCAATTCTCGCTTCTTCTGCTTGAATTTCTACTCAATATTGGTAGCATATTGGTATGCTAAACCAAGCACGGAGATGTCCAGGAACTCTATTTCCTCTGGAATGTATTTGTACAAATAATTGTAGTAATTGAGCACTATATGTTTCTCAAAATATTTGATATCCAATTTTGTGGGCAGGGTATGGAAAAGAATAATTAGCTCATGCACATCTTGATCCCTCTGCTACTGAAATGTATCCCATTGTATGTACTTGTCCTCATAACTCCTCACGGGGTAATATTGTTCCTCGATGGCTTCTCGGAAATAATTCCAAGTGGGTGCAGTTGAAAATAGTGAGGGTTCTCTCTCGTCCCTATATTCACAGTAGGTTTCCCACCAGTCCTTGACATAGGGGGGAACTTTGAAAAGTACAAAAGTAATATTTTCTCTATTGGAAAAATTATGAACCGAAAAATATCCTTCCAACAAATTTAACCATCTATCTATGATACCTGCATCTATTTGGCCTTCAAACATGTCAATGTCAAACTTGACTTGTACCTTAAAGCGAGTGGCACCTGTTACATAGTACTTTATCAAACCTCCTACACTTCCCTGTGACATACCATGAAGTGCCTGAAACATGAAAATTACGCAATGTACTCATTCATATATGCAGCTCAGATCCTTCCTAAGACATTGATTGGAAAATGCCTTGAGCTTCCCCAGAAGGAAATAGCTCTTAAACCTTGATTTGAGAATCATCGCTCTTATGAGACTAAAAGTCGTAATGGTCGCGTGTTATATTATACTCAAACCGCAATGAAATCACTCTATTTACTTGTATACCCATGATGATCCCAAAAATGCAATTTTCCCAAAGAGGATGAGAAGCTTCGTGATCTAGAAGCTTCGAGAGTGGTGAGCTAGAGGTTGCTCGACGTAGATGAGGTCGAGTTCTCCCAACTTGGTCTCTTGGTATTATCCCTATGAGCTACCTCCTTGAGATGAGGGCCTACTATCTTTGGAGAGATCCTAACTCCCTTTCCCTGCCTATATATTCATCTTTCCCCATTCCCACATGGTCGGTCTGTTGGTCTATGTCTATGTTCACCCTTATTCTAAGATTGTGCCTATGTGCTAATCATTTGGCTTGGAGAAGGAGTGCTTGGAGATCTTATCTTATACTTGGATATTCATTCCAGGAGAGCCTATTGACATCAAGGCTTGGTTCTATGCTTCCTCCTTTATTCTATTAATATACAATTTTTCGTTCATTTTTCCCTAAATGTGTATGCTCATGTATCATTTAGCTTAATGCTCCTTGATATGTTAAGTAGATTACTTTTGAATATGCTATTTTTATTTGCATGCTTTGTTGTGTCTTAATCTCTTGTATAGGTGCATAAATGCCGAGATCAACAAGAATGAACTCGTGACACAAGTGATTCAAGGTCTTCAACAAAGGGGATCGAGATAGCATCAGAACGAGGTAGGTCATCTTCTTCGTCTCTCATTTCAATTGTAACTTAGAAAAGTGTCTAGTAGATTGTCACTTAGGTTTCTAGTCCCATTCATTGGGATATAGGGATCATCTCTATCCATAGAGAGGATTTACGTAGACAACAAAATGGCGACTCCGCTAGGGAAGCTATTACCCTTTCCATCCATTCCTTCAATCAGATCCTGTGACTAGTTTGACCAAATGTAAATTTTCTAGCTTGTTTTCTTTTTTGTAACTATTTTCACTTGCTCTTGATTTCTTAAGGACATTGATTTTTGTTTGATCTTGAAGATTTTTATTTTTTCTTCATTTTTCTCACCCATCGTGGTTTCTTCCTAATAGTCATGATGACATCATAGATGTTTTAATTACAATCACAATTATCGATGCTTTACCTTTAAGTGGCACGATGTGCCTAGAGCATAAGAGAAAATAAGGTTTTTCTTCTTGTTTTTAGTCTTTGTGTCTTCTATCAGTGATTTTCCAGAGTGTCTATGGTGTTTTTGATTGATTGTCTCGATTAATTTGTGAAATTTGTCTCATTGGCTTTGAAGTGAAATTTGATTGAGTTCTAGGGTTTCTAGTCAATTGGTCATCACTTGCTGCTTGTTGGTGTCATTGAGATGCTTGTTTTTTTGATTGATTGAGTGTTTTTTCTGTGGAAATCATTGAAAACATCGCTTTGCATTTGTTTTAGCTTGTATTTCGAAATTTACTTTTCATGAAAATGTGTTAGATTAGTTGCATTGAAAAGTTGAGATTCATCATTGAAAATAGATCACATTTTTCAGTGATTGAAAGATAAAGATTGTATTAGGTATATCAAATCATTCAAAAGGTAAAGAAAAGCATAATCATATAATTTCATCTTTGTAAAGTAAAACCATTTTTCTTTCGAAAAAGTTTCATTTAGGATAGTTAGATGTCAAAATCATTTTTATTTCTGGCATTGTGTTTGGAAGACGAAAGTGAAAGAAATTTTAATTTTCATTGAGTTGATTGCATTTTCCTTTGCTCATTGCATTAGATTGCATTGATTTAATCAAATTGAAAAGAAAAATCATTATTTCATCTTAGTGAAGGAAAGAGATTTTTGTTTCTTATAGGATCACATCTTGACATTGCATTTAGTGAAATGAAAGATTAGATTTCATTTTCACATTTTGCATAGTGAAAGTTACTGGAAGGCATATTTCATGATGTATTTTGTTTGATGCATTATTGATTGAAATTTCTTCCCTTGATTAGTCTAGCTTTCATTGAAACGAAAGTTTTCCTTTTCTCATATAGTTGCATCATAGGTGTTTAGGTGACATTGTTTTGAGCCCAAAGATGAAACATAATTGAAGATAAATGTTTAAAATCTATCAATTAATCTAAGGAGCATTTGAAACATTAATGCTCATACTTAGTGGTCTATGCTATAGACATGTTTTGGCTTCTATAAAACTCAACAACTTTCGTTCGCAATACTCTTGCATTAGACAGCGCTAGCATGGATTTGTGCTCTCCAGACTGTCGAGTATATAAATGGAGACCCTCATAGGTTGCAAACCTTTATCCATAGGAAGCTGAGTCTGCCACCCTACAAATGTGATATATCGAAAACAACATTCGGGGAGATTTCCTGCACATACGTCAGGTCCTTGGTAAATTTATTTGCTAAGGTGTATATTGCAGATCGCAGTTACTTGGTAATCCCTTTTGCCTAGAGTATCCTAAGTAGCCATTTCAATCTTTTCTAACTCCTTAAACTTGAAAATATCATTGAGTAATTATCCTTTCAAGCTTGCTAAACCAATGAAAGAGACTAGAGTCACCTTTTCATCCTTTTCTCAACTCTTAAAACATGAAAAGGCGAAGTTTTTGTTTCAAAATCTAAAATTAATTGACCGCGGAACAACATCCTTCCTATGGAAATACTCCTTGGTAGATCTTAGGTTGATACCAATGGAAACATTTCCTGAGTCTACCAATCAACGAAACCCCTCTGATGGGAATCCTAGTCCTTTTCCTTCTTTTGGAAATGTTAGTGCTCCCTATATGGCGAAGTTGTCCCTTCCTAGATTGACCATTTGTATACCAGTTTGGTTGTTTTCGACCTCAGTGGTTCCGAGTGTCCAAAATTATTTTCAACTAAGTTCTCCTCCACCTAAACAACATCAACCTCATGTTGATCATAAATTTGACCCCTTGCCTTCGTCTCCTATTTCTTCACCCCGTTCTTCCTCTTTGCCTAGTGAAAGTCTTGATTCTAGTAATCAGGAAGCTAAGAAGAAGAAGAATAGGTCAAGGATGAAGAAGAAAAATAGGCAAGGGGGAAACAAAGCAGTCATTGCTATGGATGCAACTGACGTAGAGAAATATTCCAACCAGCCCTGGAAAGTAAAATTCCCTTGCATGTTATGTAAGGGTTACCACCTTCTTCGAGATTGTCCCGGTATCCCCGAGGTCTTAGAAGTGTGTTCCACAGGTTCACATCAACCTTTGTCATCATCCTCTAGTGATCATGCTAGTGATAAACCTTCAACTAGTAATCATAAAGCTCATGGGAAAAAGGGAAAAGTCAAAATTCCCTGTAATTTGTGTGAAGGTAATCATCCCCTTCACCTTTGTCCTTTGATGGATGAAGCTTCCAAAGAGTTGGAAAACCTTACAACTTATCAACCTCGTCTTCTGACTGGGTATCAAAAGCTTTCCCTTGATCCTTCACTAGTTGATCCAATGATTGATCAAAAGTCATCTTTTTTCAGCCTCACTCTCTCTAAAAGTGGGTCTCGTGAATCTATTATCAACCAACCATTGGTTGAGAAAACAGTAGAATTGACTCCACCTTCAGTTAATCGTACCTTTCAGGTAGAGAGTGAACCTCATACTGCTCAGGTTCTTCTGGTTTCTTCAGTTTAGAATGAACTGGAGGGAAATCCTCCTATTCCCGAGGTGCATTAAAGTATTTCTTCTATTCCCATAGAGCAAAAGAACAACTCTCACGTTCCTATGACACCCCCTCTGAGTAGTTTAGTCACTTCTTTTGATTGGAGTCGATTAGAAGGATATCATATATCATTTTTGGGATTCAACTGTGTTACGTAAGTCTTTCACGTATGACCATTTCCATGAGAAGTAGTCGTAACTGACAAATTTCTCATGATTTTTGAATAGTTCACTTAAAACTCATTGCATTGGGTGATGCTCACAGGGGTGAAGAAGTGGGATTGAAACTAGTGAAATGAATCACATAGCGTCAATCATCACTTCCAGGGCTTGCACTCGGTAACCAAGACTTCTGTTATGAAACCAGCTCAAGAAAAGATAGAAAAGATAGATCAACGCCTTAGAATTCAACCTCTTCGAGGGGACAACCTCCTTTACATTACATAGATGAACAATTCTTGGATGATTCAAATGACAAAACCTCCTTCTATATATAGGAGTCTAAGGAGTCATAATATAACCCAGCCGACCTAACAATAATAATATAAAGCCACAAAAATAACAATAGAGGGATTCTATGGGGCACAATAATAACAATATGGAGGCAATAGGGGCACAACGATATTAATAAGGGGTATAACTACAATAGTAATGGGGTAATCACTAGTATTATAGGGACCC
>APFE031278024.1:0-22553 GCA_000404065.3 Pinus taeda | reverse complement strand
ACTTTTCTGCAAATTAGATATCAGATTGCTCAAGTTGTTTATGATTACCTCTGAAAGCCATAGTGAGACTAATGGTGAGGGGTTAGAATATGAGTTGATGTAATTTGATTTTAGCTTTACTTTACTTTCAATTTTTGGATTTCTTTGAGTACAGTTTATTTTGTATTTAGATAGCAGCAGGGATAATGGTTTCATGATCAATAGTTCACTATTTGTTTGACTAATATAGTCGCACATTTTCATTTTCTTTTAGGAATTAATTTTATCATTGCATGTTTTAAACCCCTTTTTAAGTTTTAAGTTTTGGAAATCACTATAAAGGACATCATTGCCTTGAACATTTATATCCATACTTGCCTTTTATAATTTCCATCTCACATTAGGAAATCAACGAAGATAAACCCAAACCAAAATAAAAAACCAAAAATCACAAGAAGTAAGAGATAGGTTATCTTGCACATATAGTGTGCCACACTTTGTCAGCTTACGAATCCCGGATTGACAAATTAATGTAGCAATTTAGGATACTCTAAATTGACCAAACATTTTGGCGCCATTTTCAGGGAAGTGTAACTAGGTAGCCAATTTCTTAAAAAAAAAAAAAGAAAAGGGAAAAATTGATAACTTCTTGAAGTATGCTCTCCTCTTGCACCTAGTTTGATCTGGAGGATCAGAAAAGAGAGTTATTGGTTCAATAATTTCTTAAGTATGCCCTCTTCTTACACCTAGTGTAACCTAGAAGATCAGAAAGAGAATTATTAGCCCAACTTAAAAATAAAAAAAAATGACATACATAGAGCAAGAGATTCTAGGGGAAGGTTTATAGCTAAAGCCAAGAGTTCGATTTTCACAACTCCAGCTTCTTCAAGGTATAGACAAGATTCACCACCATCTACTTCTAGCCTTAAGATTCCTGGAGTTCAAGGAGCAGTAGCTGAATTAGAGGATTCTCCTACACTATCTACCAAATCTCATCTAGAGGAAGACCCTTTCTTTACTTCTACAGGAGAGCATATTGTAATCAAAGAAGTAGAATCACCTGAAGAAGAGGAAGGGTAAATTCCTCCTCGTTCATCATTAGTAGAAGAACCAGAGGACTCTGAGGACTCTGAAGAAACTATCATGACAGAGGAAGTAGTAGATGGATTCGGAAGTAGTGGTAGAGGTAGAGGAGGAGGAAATAATGGAGGTAACAATGGTGGAGGTGGAGGTAATAACGGAAGAAATAGGGAAAGAGACAATTAATTTGGATTACCTATAGTTGATGAGGAAACTCACACAATGATGAAAAACATCTCACCACCTGTCCTCCCCAACTTTTATGAATTGCAAAGTGAGGATCTTGAAACATTTCTGTTTGAGTTTGAAGTAGTGTGCCGAACCTATGACTATATGGAAGACTCTCAAAAATTCAAATTGTTTCCTTCAACATTAAAGGGAGCCGATTTGAAATGGTTCATGCAATTAGTCACCCAATATATTAGGACTTGGAATGATATGAAACAAACATTTTTGGATAAGTACCTGGACTATTGTATGCCCACCAATCACAAGGATGAGGTATTTAAAATGGTTCAAAAAGAAGATGAAAACTTGGAGGATTTACTTGAAAGATTTCAATACAACTTAAAAAGAGCAAAGATGAGCAACTTAGATGAGGAAACTTTGAAATCCCTTTTATTGAAATCCATTAGAGATGAATGGGTAGATATTTTAAACATGATCAGTAAGGGAGACATCTCTCAACTTCCGCTTCGTGACATAGCAGAGCTATGTGTCCATCTCTCGAGAGGAAAATCTAAAATAGGAAAAGGGCCTAGAGATCCTTCTCTTATCAGGGCAAACAAATATGCAACTAGATCAGTAAGTAGGGCAGATATTGGAAATATTCTTGATGAATTCAAAACTGATATCTTAGGGAGTCTTAGTGAACAAATAGACACCCTTAAAATCCAAAACAAGCAAAAAGCAGAAATTGATGCTTTAGCCATCTTTTGTCCAAAATGTAGGAAGAAACATGCTCTAAGGGAATGTCCCTTGGATGCAAAGGTTGTAGAAACATGTATGATTTTCTCATAGAATCATGATACCAAGGATTGTCCTTCAATTCCTGGGCTCAAAGCCATCTTTCAAGAAGATCCAAATTCAGTAGAATCTCTCTGTTTTGTTGCAAGAAGACCTTAGCAGGGGCAACAAAATAAAGGGTTTAACAATCCTATGAATTTTCAACCCCCACCAAATTGGAATGCTTGGCAACATCCTTGGCCCCAACCTCAAAATCCATATCAATCATGGGAACAAGGGATTCAAAATCCTTATGGGAGATTTGTTCAATTTTACCAATATATTCCATCTTTTCAAAGCCAACAAACTCCACAACTTCCAAATCAAAATCCACAACTTTCATTACCATTTCCTCAAAAACAACCTTCTCAACAAAATCCAAATCCTCAACTCATGCTTCCATTTCAACAAAAGACAAATCAACTACCCTCTCAGCCATTGCCAAATCCTAACAATAGAAACCCTCATAATACTTACATGATATAAGGACAACAATTTCCTACCTATATGATTGTTCTTCTCAATGATGTACAACTCAGGTCTGGTAGAGTTTTAGAAAAACCTTCTATAGATGTCCAAGAGCAAGATACCTCTAAGGAGGACTCTCTTAAAATCAATAAAGGTTCTGAGGAAGCATCTCTTCAAAACTCACACATTCAAAAAGAGAAAGAAAAGTTAACCCCCACAACTCCTATAGTTGAGCAACCTACATCTTCATCCACACCTCCTTTCCCTGAAAGATTACAAATTGATAAAGGAGTGGAAAAACAAATCTTGTTGCATAACTATGATCTTCTAGATGAATTAAAGAATATTTGTATCAAGATTCCCTTGCTACAAGCCATTAGAGAGATTCCTATTCTAGCAAAAAACAATAAAGCAGTTGAGTCTCAAAAGACCAAGAAGGAAACCAAGAGATACAAGAAGAATCCACCTGGTAGGAAAAATTGCAGATATCATGATGGGGAAAAATTACCATGCAGAAGTATGTAGATATAGGTAGTCCAATTGTCAAGACACATATAAATGAGGATAGAAATTCCAAACACATTGATTGACTTAGGGGCTGCTATCAACATTATTGAGTAGACAGACTATGGAACAGCTTTAAACTTCCTAATCTCCTTTTACACCTACTTTACTAACAACTTGTAGATAGATCAATAATCAAACAGATGGTGTATTAGAAGATATTTCAGTCTCCTTAGATTCTTGGGAATATCCAGTAGATTTCATGATTTTGACTCCCAAGAGTAATCTAGGAGGGCACCCACTTATCTTAGGAAGACCT
This sequence comes from Pinus taeda, assembly GCA_000404065.3. NCBI lineage: Eukaryota > Viridiplantae > Streptophyta > Pinopsida > Pinales > Pinaceae > Pinus > Pinus taeda. Next base: position 19,198 of record APFE031278024.1, on the reverse strand, counting down.
TGGCTAGCCACAATTGATGCATTCATTAGTTGTAGATTTGGGGATATGTACATTTCTAATGGTAATTCGACAAAGAAATTCAATTTGTATCCTCCAGAAAAAGTAATCATAGAAGTAGGAGACAATGAATGGGTTGATGTTGAGGACACTATACAACCTTTCTTTACCATTTCTGAAATTCGTGAGAATAGTCAAATTCTGAACACATTAGAAAATTTTGAGACATCTTCAGAATATGACCCCACACAATTTCAGTTGGAATCTGACATTGAATATTTATCATCAAGACAAATGTCTCTTTACTCTATGGAAGAGTTCAGTAGTTCTACCATTGAGATTTTTCCAGGTAAAACATTAAATATCAACAAAAATTTGGAAAAGTCACAATAGGAGGAACTAACCAAAATCTTGCAAAAACATTCTACTACATTTGCCTGGGAGTATACTGATATGAAAGGTATTGATCCCAAGAATTGAATCCATCATATCTATATTGAGGAAAATATTAGACCAATCAGACAACCTCAAAGAAGGATGAATCCAAATCTTAGGGAGATAGTGAAGGAAGAGCTCCAAAAACTACTCAATGTAAACTTCATTTATCCAATTTCAGATAGTCGATGGGTTTCTCCTTTGGTTATAGTATCTAAAAAGAATGGTAAATGGAGGGTATGCATTGATTACAGGGAATTGAATAAAGCAACTTTGAAGGATCACTTTCCTTTGCCTTTTATCAATCAAGTATTAGATACATTAGCAGGCAAAAAGTACTTTTCATTTCTGGATGGTTTTAGTGGTTATAATCAAATTTAGGTAGCACCTGAGGATCAAGATAATACCACATTTACCTGTCCATGGGGAACTTTTTCCTATCGAGTGCTTCCTTTTGGGTTATGTAGTGCACCCGCAACATTCCAAAGAGCAGTAATAGGAATTTTTTCTGATCTAATTCATGATTGTGTAGAGGTTTATATGGATGACTTTACAGTTTATGGTGACTCACTTGAAGAAGGATTAGAAAATTTAGAAAAAGTACTTGTACGATGTAAAGAAACAAACCTTTCATTAAGCCATGAAAAATGCTTTATGATGTTTACTGAAGGTATTGTTTTAGGAAATCACATTTCAGGAGATGGGATTAAAGTTGATAGATCAAAAGTTGAAGTCATCTCCAAGTTGCCTATTCCAAATTGTCAAAGAGATGTTAGAATTTTTCTAGGATTTACTGGATACTATAGAATATTTATAGAAAACTTCACTAAAATAGCATCTCCACTCTTCAAACTGCTTACTAAGGACTGTGAATTTAAATGGGATCCTGATTGTCAATCAACCTTTGAAACTTTGAAAACAAGAATATCTGAAGCACCTATCTTGAGAGGACCAAATTGGAAACTCCATTTCCATATTTCTAAAGATGCTTCAGATACAGCTCTAGGAGCTATGTTGGGTCAAAAAAAATTAGTACCCTATGCCATTTACTATACCAGTAAAAATTTCACTGCCACTGAGTTGAACTGTACTGTAACTGAAAAAGAATTCTTAGTTGTTGTTCATGCAATCAATAATTTCAGACATTATATAACAGGCTATGAAACTTTTATTCATATTGATCATTCTGCGATTAGATATCTAATGAACAAACATGTTACTAATGTCAGAGTTACAAGATGGCTCCTACTTTTACATGAATTCAATATTACGGCATTGGATAGACTAGGGAAACAAAATACAGTAGATGATTTCTTGTCTAGGATTCAGAATATTAAAGAAGATTCTCCTATAGAGGATAAGTTTCCTAATGAATATTTATTTGCAATAACTACTAAAAACCCCTTGGTGTGCAGATATTGCTAACTATTTGGTTACAAGGAAATTACCTTCACACCTATTTCCTAGTGAAAGAAGAAAGATTATTCAGGAGAGTTCAAAATATTCATGGATTTCTAACGAATTGTTTAGAACAGGGCCAGATCTTGTGATCAGGAGATGTGTTAGGGAACATGAAATTCCTGGCATCCTCAAGGCATGTCATGATGAACCATGCGGAAGACACTTTATTGACAAAAGGACAGCCTATAAAATCCTCTCTTTAGGATATTTTTGGCCTTCCCTCTTTAAAAATGCAAAACAATATGTCAAAAGGTGCGACAGCTACCAAAGAGTAGGGAAACCTACCCTTTCAAACGAAATGCCATTGCAACCACAGGTACTCATCGAATCCTTTGAAAAATGGGCTTTAGATTTCAGTTGACCTATTAATCCGCCATCTAAGCAAAAGAAGTATATATTGGTATGTATTGATTATGTCACTAAATGGGTAGAAACCAAAGCGTTAGTTTCTGCTACTGAAAATTCAGTGGTTAATTTTATTTATGAGGATATTTTTACTCGCTTTGGTGTTCCAATAGAAATTGTGATAGATCAGGGAAGTCAATTCACATCTAACTTTGTGGAGAAGCTGATGGAAGAATACAAAATAAAGCACAGAAGATCTACTCCTTACCATCCGCAAGCAAATGGTCAAGTGGAGTTTACAAACAAAGTTCTTGAAAGTATCATCACCAAAAATGTTCATCTACACATAAGAGATTGGGCAGAAAGGCTTCCTGAAGCCATGTGGGCCTACACAACTACATGGAGAAATACAAAAGGACATTCTCCCTATGAACTTGTTTATGGGAAAGAAGTCCTGTTCCCCATTGAGTTCCAAGTCAAAACCTTCAAGATGGCAATTCAGTTGGGGATGGATCTATCAAAAGCCCAAAAGCATAGAATGGAGAAGTTGAATGAGCTAGATGAGATTAGACAAGAAGGAATCCTAAGAACTGATCTAGTTCAATATCAAAGAGCTAAGTGGCATGATAAATACATCAAAGAGAAAAAATTTCAAGAAGGAGACTGGGCATTGCTATTTGGTTCCAAGTTTAAAGACTTCAAAAGGAAATTTCAGAATCATTGGCTTGGGCCATATGAAATTGACAAAGTCTTTAGCAATGGAGCAGTAAGAATCAAAACCATTGATGAATTTCAAACTCCTTTTATTGTGAATGGTAACTGATTGAAGATCTATCATAAACCACTCTCAAAAGAGGAATTTGTCAAAATATTTCAAGAAAACTCTGCAATAAGGATGGTGAAGAAGAATCCTTCTTCTCCAGCAGCCTAGCTTTTGTTCTTTTTTGTTCTTTAAAAATAAAAAATAAAAAAATGTGTATAAGCCTGAAAACCAATCATTGATTGGCAGTCTTATACAGAAAATACAAGGCAAAAATCAGGAACTCCTAATGCCCTATATTTTCCAACAAAAAAAAAAAAATCTCTCTCTTTCTCATTTTTCATTCCACTCCATCTCATTTCCTTTTCACTTCATCTCATTTCCATTCCACACCACTTCATTTCATTCAACTCCATTTCATTCATTTCATTCCACTAATAAAAGCTTTATGACCATTTTCAGTCAGTCAATCATCATGTATCCATCTCATTCAGTTATAAGATTGTTGAGTCAATTTCCGCAGCTAGAGTCAGTTTCCGCAGCTGCTCACTGATTCCGCAGCCAGTTTTGTTTCCGCAGCTAGCACCCTGTCATTTAACATTGGTAGTTAGATGATAGGCAAAAGTAATAAAAATAAGAAATGCAGGCATGACCGAATACATGGGGCACCTAAAGGCATCAACAAGGTAGTTGATCAAAGGTTATAGACAACAAGTGGCAAACATTCCAAGGTATGAGTAAAAATTTATTTCAAATGGCATTCAAACACATTTTTGCATAGTTATTAAATCACGAGCTCCACTAAATGCAATGATTGGCATGATATTCTCCATAACCATTCCACGACATTCCTCCATAAGCCATGCATTTATTTTTCCAACGGCCTCATGATTAATTCTCGGATCTAACTCAACTTTGGATGCATTTTCACACTCCACCTGTAATTATGAGACATGGTTGATTTGATTACGGTTCTCCTCCACCGCATAGATTCCACAGCCATTTCATTAATGTTCTTATGTCTACTCCACAGCCATCCATTTTAAAAATTATGTCGTCACTCCCCTACTGTTTTATTGGAGCCACGGCTACATTACTACCTCGTTCACATAAGAATGTTGCGTGAAGGCAGAAGGCTCACGGGTCATGAACTTCTTTTCTCGGAGAAGAAAAAATGACGGTATTTGAGGAATAAGCATCAGCTAACTCTGTGCCAGCAGCCGCGGTAAGACAGAGGATGCAAGCGTTATCCGGAATGATTGGGAGTAAAGCGTCTGTAGGTGGCATTTTCAAGTCTGCCGTCAAATCCCCGGGCTCAACCCTGGATAGGCAGTGGAAACTACCTTCTTTCCTGGGTCTGTAAGGACTATTATGAGCAATGAGTTACAGACCCCGTTGATCAGGACATGGATATAAATATGCTCTTTCATCCCGATGATAACATAAATATGGCCATTGGCCTCTCGGATATCTTGTCCAGCCTTTTCCCCCTACCATATTTCCTGCCCGCTCTATTTCGTGAATTCACCTCGGCTGCCTAACCTCTGTTTTGCTGCCTGTCCTCTCTTTTCTGCTTACAGTCACCATTTTTCTCCATAAACCTTGTTCATTCCTGCTAGCCCAGCCGTCTCACCTCTATTAAAACCTTCTCAAGAAGACAAATTATAGAACAGAAGGAAAGAATGGGTCGGTTGTTGACGGCAGAACCAAAGGGACCCAAATTTATGGAAGGATACCCCGCAAGTCAAGAACATATTGAAAAAGGAAAAATGGCTTCATTTTATTCAAAATTTTAAAGGCTACAATAAGGAGGTTACAAAAGCTTTTGCGAGGTCTTTCAATGGCCTGGAGGTGGAAATTGGGGACCTCAAGTTTGCAGTTACAGAAGCATCCATAGCAGCTGCTACATAACTCCCTCAAGAAGGTGAACGTTGGTTCAAGAACAAGAGCATTGGCGAGGAAGCTTGGAGAGTGATCCTACGTAACCCAGGTATGGATGTGACTATATTCAAAAGAGGAATTCATGTTCATGCCTTAGAAGAGAAATGGGCCAGTTTACTGTTGGTTATTCAAAAGTTCATTACGTGTGAGGGCCGTTTTGGAGCAATGTATATGTATCATACTTGACGATTGATGAACTTTTTAGAGAATCAAACCCTAAATCTACTTTACTTTTTATTGCTAAGCTTGAAAACGATGGCTACAATAGTCCAAAAGAATATAGAGGATATAGAGCCCCACTTGTATCATCATGGGCTGCTGAAGATTTTAATTGAAGACCAATTGAGGAAAAAAAGGGATACCTGGGAACGGTTTTTAGTGAGAAATTATTTTCAAGATCCACCTGAAGTGCCCGAGAGCAATACAGTAAGGAAAAATAGGAAAAGGGAAACTAGTCTAAGAATTCAAAACCCTCCTATAAGAAAAACCAAAGAAGTTGATCAAGAAGAGAAGCTGAAAAGAACCAAGGATAAAAGGCAAAAGAAATTGAAAGAGAAGAAAAACGTAGAGGATGTTTACCAAACACCAGAACCCTCTTTAGAAGAGGACCACCAGCCACTATCTGAAAGGCTAACTCACCTCCAAGGAAAATCAATTGTAGCCAGGGAGAAAGAAAAATGAAAACAGATTATTGAGGAAGAGGGCACTAGCCCACAACATTTAAGGAGAAGCATCAGGCTTAAGGGAAAGTGGAGGAAAACACAAACAAAAGGACCCCATTTTATTGATTTGGGAGAGGAAACACTGAAACAACCTCCAGCTGGTCGTAGTCGACCTCATTCTCAGTCAAACATTGAAACTAGTCCTCCAGACGTTGACATGAGTCCTTCTCGGCTAGACTATGAAATCAGTCCTCCTCAACGGGACTTTGGGGTCAGCCCAAGGAAAAATTCTCCCGAGATAGACCCAAATCAATAGGAAGTGTATGATTATATAGAATCCCTGGAAAAGAGAGCCACAGGTCCTAGCACCTCATCCATTCAGCCTCATCCAGCACAAGACGCTCAAATCCAGACATTAAAACAGGAAATGTTTGAGTTAGAGGTCCTCAATAGACATATTAAACATGAAAATGAAGCACTAAAGGAGCAGAGAAGACTAGATAAGATCATTCATGATAATACCATGCTACGTCTCGGGCTCTGGAAGAAAAAGAACAAGAAATTGAAGAAAAAGTACAAGAAGATAAGTAGAGCACTGATCAATCTCAAATTCAGATGCTTGATGAAGAAGCCTAGGATGTTAGCAGCACCAAGAAAGAGAAGAAGGGGGCTAGATGTACTGGCAGAAGCTTCAGGACATATGGCTTGAAGGGGGGATAGTCAAAATTTTGGTTGCATGGGGACATGCAACATCTTCACAGTGGGGGTATGTTGAGTCCCAAACTTGCATCTTTCCTACACCTTTTTCTAGCTTCTTTCCATTTACCTGAACCTCCTAAGTTGTTAATATCATTGCATATTATTTATAAAAGAGAAACTAAAGTGGTTTCTTGACTATGTCTTTGTGTTGCTGTTTGAACTAGATTTTTGCTTATGAGTTGCGGAATCTTATCACTTTCCACAGCTGGGTCAACTTTCCGCAGATGTTTTTGTTAAAGTCTATATTGCAGGTTTCTTCAGGAAAATCAATCCACATGGGCAAGATGGAAATGATGTGGACATGGTTCGTGTCCCATTGGTCTAGCTGGATTTGTCAGAAGAGGCCATAGTTAACGGTGGTCAAGCGGTGGTCAACGGAAGAATCCCACAGTAACAGGACTCTATTTCCAGGCAAGTGAAAGATTCCCGTGACTGTTTCTAGACTTCTCGAGGCACGCTGACACCTGTAGGATACCCACGATGTAAATCCAACAAGCTACTTTCATTATATTGCATCATCTCAGTAGCCATGATGCTAAATCCGTGGAAGTTTTCGTTCACGTGTCCTCTGCCAGCATAGTTTTTAGGAAATCAGTTATGAAGCCTTATGTTATAAATAATGCGTCTCCATACACATCATAGTTAGTCTTTTTGAATGTATTGTTGATTCTTAACGAGCCCACTGTACTGTGACATTGTTTCGTCGTTATGATTGCATTCTAAATATATGAGAAGACTCTGTTTCTGAGCATAATTTGTGGTTGATAGCTGTTGCCCGAGGTTGTGCAGAGGGCCCCTGCACATGTCGAGGTTTTGTTTATTGTTGTATAGTTTCATGTTTTGTTTTTACATTCATTATGCCATAGTCATTCACTTGTATATATTGCATTTCTTATAGTACTAAAATTTTATTTTTTTCCATAATTCTACATGCTTTCCATTGTTGTTAATGTTGATCAGTGTATTTGTTCCAGTTTACAGTAGGCAGCCCGAGAATTTGCACATAGTTTTACAATGACTAATGACATGGAATTAGTTTTATCTTTCTGCTAACCTATATTTCTTAGTTTTTAATTCCAGCTATGTTTTATTTATTTTAGTTCTGTTCATTGGCTTTATTGGTTGGCTTAGATATTAAATTATGTAATTTGATTTTAGCTTTACTTTACTTGCAATTTTTGGATTTCTTTTAGTACAGTTTCTTTTGTATTTAGACAACAGCAAGGATAATGGTTTCATGATCAATAGTTCACTGTTTGTTTGACTAGTATAGTGGCACATTTTCATTTTCTTTTAGGAATTGATTTTATCATTGCATGTTTTAAACCCCTTTTTAAGCTTGAAGTTTTGGAAAACACTATAAAGGAAATCATTGCCTTGAACATTTATATCCATACTTACATTTTAGAATTTCCATCTCACATTAGGAAATCAACGAAGATAAACCGAAACCAAAATAAAAAACCAAAAACGACAAAAAGTAAGAGATAGGTTATCTTGCACATATAGTGCACCACTCTTCGTTAGCTTACGAATCCCAAATTGACAAATTAATGTAGAAATTTAGGATATTCTAAATTGACCAAACACTAATCCCACATATTGATGACCTGTTAGACCAACTCAAGGGTGCCAAGTATTTCAGCAAGATTGATCTGAAGTATGGCTATCCATCGGTTCTAATAGAGCCCAAAGATGTATGGAGGACCACATTTAAATCCAAGGAAGGCCTTTTTTAATGGTTAGTTATGCCCTTCGAGTTGAAAAATTCCCTTGCTACTTTTATGAGGCTAATGGATGACATCTTGAGTCCCTTCACCAACTCATTCATGGTAGCTTATCTAGACGACATCCCCATCTTCAGCAAGAGTTGGGAAGAACACTTGCAACACATTCGATAGGTCCTTCAAATCCTTCAGTAGCACAAATTGTGTGCCAACTTGGATAAATGCACCATTGGCATGAGCGAGGTCTAATACTTGGGTTACATGTTGCATATTACCTCAGTCAATCCCCAATTGCAACACTGACTATTGTTCTTAGCTCTTGTGGTCACGAGACCTTTGGATGGCCACAACTATACAAAAATGATCCAAAGTTTGCCTTGACATACCAAATGCTAGTAGCTGGAAAGCAAGTTCCTAATTTCCACCTCTAGGACGCATTATTATGCTACCTGGGCCACATTTGTGTTCCTTTAATTGAGTGTGCCAAGATGATTTGGCAAGTACACTATAGTCAAGTTGCAGGACACTTTGGTGTGGAGAAAATGTTGTTGTACTATAAAATTACTTTTATTGGTCCAAACTCCGACTAGTTGTTGGCAAATATATCGGATCCTGCACTGCCTGTGCCATCACCAAGTCAGCCATCAAGAAGCAAGGCCTATACACTCCTCTACCTACTCCCAATGAGCTGTGGGAATCCATCTCCATGGACTATATGTTTGGCCTCCCTTCTACCAAGCAAGGTAATGATTTTTTATTTGTGGTCTTGGACAGATTTTCTAAGATGGCTATATTGGCAGCCTACAAGAAGAGTACCACAACAAATGGCACTACAAAACTCTTCTTTGAACGAGTATGGGTACATTTTGGGATCCCACATACCATTATATCAAATCATCATAGCATGTTCTTGATCACATTATGGTTAAGCATTTAGACACTATTGGACACCAAGTTCACCAAATCGATTGCCTTTCAACCATTGTGGTCACAGAGTGCGAAGATATCAAGAGTCAAAAATGGTTTTTTCCCTTAGTCTAGATAGGTTGTTGTTATAGACATTTTTGGGCACTTCAACCCCAATTATAAATGTCCATAAACTGAGGGCTCCTAAGTCCCTAAAAGTGTTGCTTCACTACCTAAAGGAACAAGGTCAACTGATTACATCATCTCCCAGAAGTTCTCCACTGAAAACTGCTCATAAATGGTCAAAACGGGGCCATACTAAAAGCTCAATGTAGAGGGTGCGATGCATATCAACTTCCCAGTGTACGAGGTGTGATGCATACTGATTTGCGCCTCTGTAGGGTGCGATGGTCGGGAATGGACAAATGGCAAGGACAAAAATGCGAGATGGAAGATCATGGAATCTTCCAGAAGCTTTCCCTCTGACACTTGCCTCTCTATTTTCGACCAAGGATGAGTAAAATATCATCATTCTCCAAGTGGAAGCAGGAATTATCAGAGAGAAGATACTAATCAAGATCCCATATGATGACTCACCTCTTTGTAATCATCTATATATGGATCCCTCATCACAGAGATCCAGAGGCTGGAATTTTGTATCTTAGAGAGAATTTTTGTTGGTTTTATGGTGTACAATCACAGTGTTGGGTGATCTAGCTTTGCTTGAGGTGAAGAAGGGCTTCTTAGCTGGAGGATGATGTTGGATCAGAGCGCATGGTTGTAATCCTCTTGCTACTTTTCATCTGAATAAAGCTATTCTTGTTTCCTTCCATATTCTTGTGTACTTGTTTATATATGCATGTATATGGTTAATACACATCTGATCCTGTATTATTTATGAATTTAGATCCTTGTTTTCTTGGATAGTAGTATGTTGCTGTGATTCCACAGGTTCTTTTGAAGTTGGGCAAACAAAGAAGAAGCGGCGAAGCTCTATCAAGAAGGAGAGGAAATCAAGCGCAAGACCTCAGGTTGCGTCTTCTTTGTTCTCACTCTCGTCTATTTTCATAAAAGGAAACAATAGTAGACTTTGATTGTTTGTTTCTAAGATAGCCACCCATCTTAGTGGGAATAGCAGCATCCGAGTGGACACTATTCCCGGATAAAAAAATGGTGACTCCGTTGGGGAGCGACTAGATTACTTGTTAGCCTATCTATCCTTGTTTCTTTTATAAACATACAGACGAAGCCTGAAGTCAAGCCAGCTAACCTTCGAACTGCATTTTCCATACACATGAAAAGTAGATCAATGCTGCAATAGAACTGCATTTTCCATACACATGAAAAGTAGATCAATTGCCCTAAGTGGTGGCTCTAGTAACCTCTTAGATCACTCCTGTGTTTTACATACACTGGTCTTTACTTATTCAGCCTAAACTCCTGAACTAGATTGCAAACTATGAGTGAAATCCCGTTCAAAGTCTCACACTGCTACCATTGCACCCTACCTTCAAGGTAGTCTATATGCATCACACTTCCCGAGTGCAGTAGGTGCACTGCATACTGAGTTCACTGTGTAACAGGTGCAATGGTCAGGGAGGGTTAACTTTACCCTCCGACTATGGATTTTTCTCACTATTTTCAGTCTTATTCAAGAGTTTTGTTGTCTGTAGTCAGTGTACTTCTATGAAAACCCCCTTCTCTTGCATTATTCCACCTCCTTAGTGCAAAGAACTATAAATGTTTTTATGTATTGTGCATCGTTTTTAGTTCTCTTTTGCAAAAAGTAGCATAGTCGAACTGTCGTCTCTAGATCTGAAAGTGTCGTAGCTGTCATTTTTAGTTTAGGAAACAATCATATTGTTCTTGATAGTCGATTATACAGTTACTATTGCATAGGATTTGAATTATTAGTTTTAAAGTGTCGAAAAGCAATTTTCATTTCAAAATCGCAAAGTGTCTCTCTTTCTTTCACTTCGTTTTGAAAAAGAATTTTGTTGAGTATTGTCGTTTTAAAAGTAATTCAGTTTTGCACATAGCTTTCTTAATTTCATTCACACATTAAGAGAGTTGAAAACAAATACATGCATGTGCATTTGCATTTTGATTGCTTGGCTTGATTTAGGACTGTGCATTTAGCGTGTGCTCTGTGCTCTGTGAAGAAAAGATTCTTGACTTTCTTCCCTTTAGTAGCTAGGATTTTCATTGCTAAAAGAAGATCAAATGTTTGTTTATCATCTTAGACTGCATTTTAGGAATTATATATACATCACGTGGTGAACCTGAAAGGAAAAATGTTAAGCAAGATCAACTTAAAATAAATTCAGTGAATCTAACAACGCTTTGGAACTTAACGCACAACATCTAGAGGTCTAGGCTAGAGACGTATTCCGGTGTCGTAAAACCTGGTAACTGTTGCTTTTAGTGTTGGTTGGGTGATTTCTTCACTCTGAGATGGCGAGTGCCAGTACGGACTTGTGCTCCCACGTACCGTCAAGTATATATTGGGAGACCATAATAGGTTGCATCTTTTATCCTTAGGAAGTTGTGTCTGCTGCCCTATCGATCGCAATGCACCGAACACAACATTCGGGAAGATTGACTGCCATACCGTAAAAAGTATTCTGCAGTTTTGCGATTGGTTTGGTAATCCTCTTTGCCTAGATCTCCAGAGAAGTCCATTTTGCTCCTTTTTAGACTCCTTAAAGGAAAAGGTCCTCTGAACACTTGTCACTTCAGGCTCAATAAAGTTCGAAGGCGACTAGAGTCATCTTTTGTTTTTTCTCGACTCTTTAAAATTGAAAAAACAAGTTGTGTCCAAGCGTCTAAAAAATTATTTTAATTGGAATAACGTTACAAATTCCCCCCATTGATCTCCAGGTTGAGAAAATGGAGTCTACCAACCAAGGATTTCCCCTTGGAGGAAATCCTAGTCCTTTCTCCTCTTGGGGAGATGTTGGTCCACCCCATATGGCCACTTTGTCACTTCTAGGGTTGACAATTGGTTTTCCTTTCTGGCTCTTCTCTACCTCTCTCGTTCAGAATCCCGTAATTCCTGAACAGTCTAATCAGCAACTAGACGACACTAGAGTTGCCTCCCAACCTTCTACTTCATATGATTCTCCCTCTCCTCCTTCCTCTTCGCTTGATAAAGCCGATAAAGCTAAAAGTCATGTAACTAAGAATAAGAAGAAGCAGAAAGAGAAAAAGGAAAAGAAGAAAAAAGAACCAAAATGGAAAGGGAGCAACCAAGTATCGTATAGCGAAAAATCTCACACCACACAGTCAAAACCTAAATCCCCTTGTGTCATTTGCAATGGAAACCAATATCATCGAGATTGTCCCTACATCCCTCGGATCTTAAGGGACTGGTCTACTCTTTGCACAATCTGGTAGCATCAACCTCTGGTGATCATATTGAATGCTCACCATCAACCAGTGAAAGTGAAGCACATGGATAAAGAAGGAATCCTAAACTTCCTTGTAAGTTGTGTGAAGGTAGTCATGTTGTCCACCATTGTCCCTTCCTTGACGAGGCTAAAAGAGTTTAGGATGATCATCCGGTTTCACCGCTACGACTTCCTCCTAGATGTAAAAAACTCTTGCCAAGTCCTCCACCGGTTGAAAATCTGGCTGGTCCGTCATTGTGGTCGGCCGAAATGCCTATCATTGAAATGAACCCTCTGAATCCATACCAGACGAAATTCAAAGGGTCGATACGGCAGTTGACCCGGTCTTGCCTTCAGAGTGTTCATCTTTGAATGATACTATCACTGAAGAGAAAGAGAACGACACCGTTCAAATTCTTCATCAACACAGACTCCGATGAACTTGGGGGCAATCCTCCTGTTCCTCTATCATAGGAAGGAAGTTCATCAGAGTCATATCCGGCCGTCTATTCGGTCCCACCTCCAAGCAACCTAGTCGTTTCCTTTGACTAGAATCTACTAGGCAGACCCCGCTTACCAGCCAGTGTACCATTCAGAATCATTGTACAAGCTTACAGAATGGTCATGGTTGGTACAATCATCGATGACGGGGCTTCTGTGAGTATCCTTTCCTCAACTGCTTGGAAAGCACTTGGTTCGCCATGGCTTTTGACTGAAATGAGAAATCTGACAGGCTTTGACAAGGGAACCAGTCAACCTTTAGGGATCCTTCCAAATGTGCCCATTACTTTGAGAAGGAAAATTGTTCACATGAATGTTATGGTAGTTCATGGACCTTTAGATTATAATCTACTCCTTGGATGTGACTATATTTATTGCATGGGAGCCGTCGTCTCCTAACTCTTTAGAGTGGTGTTTTCCGCACGAAGGCAGAATGGTCAAGCTCGTGGACCAAATGTCATTCCCTAGTTCACACATCACAAATAGTCTCTAGTCCGTCCACTTGATGAGCACGAGTGATTCAGGAAGATGTGACTGAAACCAAGGGGGCATGCACCCTGGTCTGTTTCGGCAGGAAAACCTTGGGTATAGAGTGGATTTCCGCAAGGGATATATGACTAGTCTGACGAACCCATCCTTACAGGAAAATGGGATCAGACTGGAATAAGATACCTTCGTCAAAGTTATGTGAGTGGAATGCGTCTGCGCCATTCACCTTTGTCTATTTCGATAGACATCATCGAGGAAGCATTTTATCTGCTACGCGGATAGAACTTTGTTAGTAACTTGGAAATTTTTCGCTATACCTGGGGGCATGAAAACCTTTTGTAAGAAAGTGAGAAATGACCAGCTAACGTTAGCTCTATGATTTCGCTGACTTCAACTGCCTAGGTCGAGTGAGTGGCCGAAACCATTCATCTTTCCAGGGGCAACCTGGGTACCGGAAAAGTAAAGGAAAAATTTTCCTACCTCGCCTTGGTGGTGATATTAGTAGTTAAGTAGAGAGGCATAGTTGGTCACTCCTAGCATGCATGAAAGAGGCTCCGGGGCAAAGCTTCAAAAGGAGAAAGCCCCATAAAAAATTGCATCTTGAATGAGACATCCTTATCATACGACTGGCGAGCAATGTTGTCGCAGAGTTTAAGCTTGTTAAAAAGTAAACCCTCCACGAGCAGTTTTAGCACATAGTTCAAGCTCGTTAAAAAATAAACATAATTCATGAGCAAATGTTTCCACCAGTGTTTAAGCTCATTAAAAAATGAATCGGTAAATAACCATTGTGAATGCCTTATCACTAGCTTTTGAGCCTTGTTCGTGTTCTCGCCATCACCTCCACTCTATTTTTAGCCGATCATTCACCCCCATATGATCGTTTACCCCTTTGAGGAACATCTGCGAAGAGTGATTCTGTTAGCCATCCTTGTGACACTGTCATGATTGGAAAATTCCAAATCTTACCTAGAATCAGCTGCTACCCAAAACCATCACTCATTCCTCAAAAACGAGTCTTCTTTAAGCTCTTTTCACCTGACTCATAAAATATGAAAAGATTTCCGAGCAATTGGCCTCTCCAGCTCGTTAAAGGCATCGGAAGTGCTACCCTCCTCTAGATTTTAATCTTTTTGGACCTGAGGGATTATTACACAAAAAGATCGAGCGCTTGTCTTGTTCGGCTCGTTAAAACTATCGAAAATTCATCCCTTTGTATTATTTTACGCTTTTTCGGACTTAAGGGTTATACAACGAAAAAGGAATCTTTGAGTCTTCTTTCCATTTCTTTCAGACTCTCTAAAATGAATAGACCGAGTTATCTTGTCGAAACTCGTTTAAACGTAATAGGGGCAAATCATCCAAATGGACGAGAACGAGTTTTCACTGTCGCAGCTGCTAAATATAGCGACAGTCGCCGAAGGGGATTATAGAACAAGCATATGTTATTCTCCTCACTTGACAAAATTAATAGTATGGTCAGCAATGACTAGGGAAAATTGGGAAGAAAACTTGAAGAAACTTTATTGGTAGCAAGTCGCTCTTGAACATGACACTTTCCTTCTGCATCCATGCCGGGTTGGGTTGTTCCGTTCACTGGTCATCACCATTGGTCGGTCACACCATCCATATTTGGGGTTAGCACTACCAATCCATCGTCAGTGTCGCCGATAAGTTCAAGAGAATTCATTCAGACTATTCACCTGTGGCTCACCCACTGCAATACATTCATGCTTCATTCCTTCATGACTGCCACCCTGAACCCTGTATCGTCAGTTTGTTTTCACCTCTAAAATCATTTGCTTCATTCCATGTCATTGCTGTGGAATTCATTAAGGCCCTCCTATGACGGGTCGCTTCTTGTCGAAATCATCTCATTATCCAAGAAGTTGACTTAGGAACAACCCTTTCAGTACTTTGAAGCTTGCATGCCTCAATGGCAAGTTTCTCACTTTCGGCAACAGGTTTACATCAATGGCCTTCGACTGAGAGATTTTACGTGGTGTTCGACGCCAAGTACCTTTTCACACCACGTGAATTGTATTGTAGTACCTTGAGGTTCATTGTCATTATTGGTGATTAGTCTCGCACATGTTAATAGCTTACATCATTGGCTGGTAATCAGGCGATGTCTTTCCGTGTTCGACTCCAGAACATTTTTCACATGGATTGACTTGTACTCTGAGTGAAGATTGAACGATTTTTGAAGACCCTGGATCTAGTTTCATCCATCTGGCCTGCGATATATTCAGGAATATAAAGACATCAAGTGTGCATCATTGCTGAACAGATGATCATCCAAATCAAAGGATGATGTGTCCATATCATCAGTCTGTCACACAGATGATTGTCTGTCCTATGTACATGAAAATGAATTTATAAAGCTGAGCATGGGAATGCCCGCCTCAGCTAGATCATGAAAAAATGTTGTCAAAAAAATGTATTGTATTGTATCTTATTACAGGTCGCCTCCCAGCTCGGAAAAACTTAAGATCCTCATAGTAAAGCATTTCACCCGACATCAGAAAGATTAACGACCTCATGCCATAGGGGACAACTGTTATAGAAATTTTTGGGCACTTCAACCCCAATCATAATGTCTATAAACTAAGGGCTCCTAAGTCCCTAAAAGTGTTGCTTCACTGCCTAAAGGAACAATGTCAATTGATTACATCATCTCCCAGAAGTTCTCCACTGAAAACTGCTCATAAATGGTCAAAACTGGACCATACTAAAAGCTCAATGCAGGGGGTGTGATGCATATCACCTTCCCAGTGTACAAGGTGCAATGCATACTGATTTCTCCTCTGGTCAGGGTGGCGGTGGTGGGAATGGACAAATGGCAGGGAAAAAAATGCGCAGTGGAAAGATTATGGAATCTTCGCAGAAGCTCCCCTCTGACACTTGCCACTCCATTTTTCGACTAGGGCTGAAGTCAGAGATCATAAATTCTCCAAGTGGAAGCAGGACTATCAGAGGAGACACTAATCAAGATCCCAGAAGATGACTCACCTCTCTGTAATCATCTATATATGGATCCCTCATCACAGAGATCCAGAGGCTGGAATTTTGTATCTTATAGAGAAGTGTTGTTGGTTTTCTGGTGTACATTCACAGTGTTGGGTGATCTAGCTTTGTTTGAGGTGAAGAAGGGCTTTTAGCTGGAGGATGATGTTGGGTCAGAGCGCATGGTTGTAATCCTCTTGCTACTTTTCATCTAAATAAGGTTATTCTTGTTTCCTTCCATATTCTTGTGTATTTGTTTGTATATGCATGTATATGGTTAATACACATTTGATCCTATATTATTTATGAATTTAGATCCATGTTTATTGCATAGTAGTATGTTGATGTGATTCCACAGGTTCTTTTGAAGCTGGGCAGATAAGAAGAAGTGGCGAAGCTCTATCAAGAAGGAGAGGAAATCAAGCGCAAGACTCAAGTTGGTCTTCTTGGTCCTCCTCTCGTCTATTTTCATAAAAGGAAACAACAGTAGACTTTGACTGTTTGTTTCTAATATAGCCACCCATCTTAGTGGGAATAGCAGCATCCGAGTGGACACTATTCCCAGATAACAGTTGTGTCGGCTTGATGAGATCCGCCCTCGGTCTACGAACCATGGGATTGTATGAAAAGCAGGTCTTAAGAGGAGTCTAATTAATTTTGGTTAAGTTGAGTTGAGACATTGATGAGTCTGTAAAGGGGCTAAGAGCGAGAGTCTTAGCCTAGGAAGAAGGCTATGTAGCTAAGTGCATAGAGGCTTAGGGTAGAAGTCTACAGCTGAGTGCACGGACCTCTGCAGCTATGTGTGCAGGGTGGCCAAAGTCTATACTGAAAATCTAGATTATCAATAAAGAAGAGTATTCTAAAATTACTGTGTATTTTACTTATGTCAATTGCATGTGATTATGTTATGTTAAGCACTAGTTTTATGTTTTAATGTTAAATTGATGCACGAACATATATGTTTTCCTCTATTATATGAATGCAAGTAGAGATATATGTTTACGCAACAATCATCTAAATTGCATGATAGATTTAGCAAACACCTAAGGTAATTTAGAGAACTATACGGAAAAGTAGTTACAGAGGTGTGTAAGTGTCGATATCTCTTGTTAGATTTACACGAAGGACAATCATAGACCTTCGCAAAGGTTTTGAAATACTAATAGAGAAGCACATCGATAAGCCCTAAATGCTTATCGATCTGTGGGAAGGAAGTGTTAAGGTATAAAACTGACATCACAACCATCTCAGGGTGTGGAAACTTGGGTTCCTGCATCCCCCCATACTGCTTCGAGTGAGACTTCAGTCTGCTCTCCACGAATTGATGCTGAAAGGGCCAATAGTGTAGGGATTTTCTTGGCTTACTAATGCTGAACCTAGGTTAGGGCCCACCAAGCCAACAAATGGTTCTGCTACGAGATCTGTATCTGCATAATGAGATGTGTGATGTCACATCACTAGAATCCAACTAAGAAGGAGATCGAAGACTGGTTAGATAGAAAGATCCACGAATTTGTGGCGCAAGAAAACATAAATCTGTGATTGATGAAAGAATAGTGGTTGGACAGATATCTATACACAAAGATACATGAAATCTTCTTTTGTTCCTTCCCGATTGAATTATAAGAGTGGATCGTGAAGTTGGCAGACGGTCAGGGAAGGTGGAGGTTTGATGATCCAATTTTCTGGACCCCGGAGTTAGTGCAAAAATTGGAAGCCTCTTAAGATAAGATTGCATGCAATGTTGATCATTGGCTCAACCGTATCATAGGAGGGTTTGTGACAGAGTTCGCGGTTGATACTTCGGTCAACTATAGCAAAGTAAAGCGCCTCTTCTTCAAAGGGGAGTGAGGTAAGTATTTGAATTCATTAAATACTTGGATTAATATGCTCTTGTGTGAAAAGTGAGTCATGTAGTTACCTTGATGTTTGGAGCTACACAAAGTGGAAGGTCTTTCAGGGATGGAGGAAGGAAAGGCCCCGAGTATAGCCCTCTAATTGAACCTCCTCTCAATGACAATGAAGGAGAAGCACAGGCTTCTCTGTTGAGCACTATTCAGTTGATAAGACAAGGGTTCTTGTGAATACCTACACCGCCTCCATCCTCATCCCATTCATCCACACAGCCTCCATCTTCACCTTCACCGCTTGCCCCATCACCCACACCGCCACCACCACCTCCACCACTGTTTAACATGGTGAACTCTGTAAAGCTACATGTATTCAAGGGCGTAGGAATTAAAGATCCAGCCCAATTTTGGTTCATCGCAAAGGTTGTATGGTAAGCTTAGGCTATCATGGATGACCAAATGAAGAAAGAAACATTGGTTAGTGCTTTGTAGGACCACGCACTAACGTGGTACATTAAGTACAATACTGATAACTCGACGTCCACATTGGTAGATATCTAGACTGCACTAAGTAGGGAATTCAGTAGACCTAATTCTCAAGCACAATCCATTGTGGGATTCAAGGAGATCATGATGAAGCCTGGGGAGACACCTTGAGATTTGGATCAAAGATTGAAGTGTACGATCTATGAAGCCAACATGAACTTAACTGATGGGAAGCACTGCAAATGGTTTGTGGCTTCGCTCCTGCCCCACCTAAAGTTTACGCTATCACAACAGAAGATTGGGACCTAGGTGGAAGCTCTAGAAATCGGGATGAGACTACATGATACACCAATGTAGGATGATAATCTGAGGGTTCAATAGATTCACACATAGTTGCAGAACCTTTGCCTCAAAGTGCAAAGCCTAAAGAAACAGAAAAGCTCGGCTAGAGGCATGCAAAGAAGTCTAGTGCCTGAAATGCAAA
>APFE031278023.1:9955-23151 GCA_000404065.3 Pinus taeda | reverse complement strand
AACTTGAGGGTTACCATCTTGTCTTTAAGAGGTGCCATTTGACCCAAGGTCGACTTCGACAATTTTGGACTTGTGGGCTTGTCTTCAAAATTCCACTTTCCCTTCTCCAAATTAAGTGCTTCAAAAGTCAATTTTGGTCCTCTCGGAAAAAGGAATTTAATGCAATGGTTGGAATTTGTCACTGCACTGCCAAATTAACAAGTTAAAGGATAGAAAATGAAAGATAAAGGAGAATTACAACATTTACTTTAAGAGTTTAATATTACCAGTGTTTACCAGGGAGAGGGTTCAAAACAATGGGCTTTGGTAAAAAGGGAATGTTGGATCATCTCTATTTTGAGGAAGATGTTCACTTAGTGTGTTTCCTTGTGTTCCTTCCAAAAAGGGATGTGGGGAACATCCCCCTTGGAATACCACGTCTTAGGAGTGTCCCCTACTCTTGGGATTGCGTCCTTATGTAAAACTAGGAAAAAGTGCTTTGAAGGATTTGTTTTGGTGTCCAAAAACACTATTCATCCTTGAAAGCCTATAAACACTGCCCCAAAAAACTTTAAATGGGTGATTTTCTTTGTATGCTTACTCGATCTTTTACAATTTCTAGGCTTAGTCTCACATTTTCTCGCCTTAATTTTTCAAGACATTTTGGCACTTATGTTGGTTCTTTGTGTAATTTAGCATTCAAACATGTTGCCTCCTAATGTGATGATTTTTTGGACTTTTGATATGCATTGGGGCCTCTAGTCATTTTGTTACTTTGTGATGTTAATTTGGCATGT
Source organism: Pinus taeda (assembly GCA_000404065.3). Taxonomy (NCBI): domain Eukaryota; kingdom Viridiplantae; phylum Streptophyta; class Pinopsida; order Pinales; family Pinaceae; genus Pinus; species Pinus taeda. The sequence goes on along the minus strand of APFE031278023.1, from coordinate 22,375 downwards.
ACTTTGACTTGCATTTTATTGTTATATTTTTCCCAAGAGCTTTTGTAACTGGGATTTAAATATTGTTGGTAGAAGTTGGATCTCCATATAGTTTTGGTATTGAACATAAATTTTGTTTAATGATATTTTTGATTGAAATTGCATCAGATAGTTTATTAGTAGATATTAGAGTGAGTTATGACAATTTGTTTGTAAGTATAGGCTCACATGTAAGTACCCTTATCCAACAGGGTACGTTGACCTTAGTGGGGGGTTAAGTGGACATGCGTGTCATAACCCACTTAACACATGCACACCCACGTTAACCCTATACACTTGTCCACACATTATTATCAATGTTCCACGAAGTTTCCTGGATGAGGAGATGTGAGAATGGGGAGATGCATAGGTGGACATGTGGGAGCACCCCCAATTTTTAGAGAAACTTTGGGGACGGTCAAAAGTTGGGGTATATATATATCCAGGGAGCACGACCCTTATAAGACCCGTGAGTACCTGCGGGTCTTGACAAGTCTTATAGTGAGATAGGTCACTCGCATAGAACCTGCGGTTCTCACCCATACTTGTGAAGACCCACATTAAACTTGCATTGAACTCACATAAGACACTTGAAGCTCAAAATTTGACTCTCTTTTTCTTTATTTTTATTTTTTATTTTTCATATTTTAAGTTTTTGTTTTTGTTTTTGTTTTTCTATATTTTGCCGAGTCTTATATGGGTCATTCCCAAGCCTTATACAGGTTGCTGATTCAATAGCTAGACAAGTCTTGTATGAGTGCAAGTCATGCAACACTGATATATATATATATATATATCATAAATGATTCAATGAAAGAGAAATAGTAAATTATTGAATACATTGATTTAAATTCATTATTCATCATTATAGAATCTACATTGATTTAAATGCATTGTTCATTATTCTATAATATGGTTAGTTCTAAGCAATGTTCCACCAAGTTTTTGGGATGGGGGGATGTGAGAATGGGGGGACACACAAAGGGGATGTGTGGGAGCACCCCCAAAATTAAATGGAAATTCAAGGGGGACGTCGGGGTGTATATATATATTATAAACATGATTCAAATTTAAATTCAATAATGAAATACATGGATTCATACATCATAAATGATTCAATCAATAAAAATAGTAAAATATTGTATACATTGATTCAAATTCATCATTCATTATTCTCGAACTTGATTGTACCAAAACAAAATAGTAGATACTATAGTTTGAAGACTGGAATAGTAAATTGAAATTATCCAAATTCAAACATAGTAAAAAATGACGAGTCAAAGACTTGGTCCAAGGTCATTAATATCTAGAGTTAACACTCAAAGGTTAACTAAAAATGAACAATGGACAATGAACCAATATTATTAGAACCAGATCGATGATCGAAATAGTTGACCCCAAAATTGGGAATTGGAAAAAAAGTGGGACCAAAAAATTGGTTGACCAAAAATTACATAAATATTCAAATTTTCAAAAAAATATGTAAATATTCATGTGCATCCATATGAAGCGAAACCATTATACACAAATATGCTAACCAAAATATATGGAGCAAGGGTGCATATAACCAAAATAGTACTAAGTACAATTCATATTTGAACCAAAAATACCTCAACAAAGAGGTTCTAGATGGCCTCTAGAGTCCAAAAAATTCATGTTACAACAAATCCCTACATATCATCAAAATCGTTGCATATATTCGGATCCTCATCATCAATTTCACTCTCTTAAAATAAGATACAAAAAAGCTTAACATGTCGAGTTGAGATTTTGTTTGAGTGATAGACACAATTTAACTAGGGTCATGACAAAGGAGTTCAATAACCAATGCTACCAATGTCGAGGTACATTGAGAGCTTGGTTCTCATGCTTAAATGCTAGTTCCATATGCTTATATATGATATAATCCAACGAAAACATTGCAATCACCCCAATCTTGAAATCCTGAAAACTGTTTAGTTTGTTGGAATTTGAGTGGAATCTAAAATTCTACTTTCTCCATATGAAATCCAATGATGTTAGAACCACTCTCAACATTCTAAGTAAATTAATAGTAATGTCAAAATTTAAGTAAAAGGATGAAAATGAAAGATAAAGGAGAATGCCACTTATTTTTAAACACTACCATTAATTACATAGCATTAGTAGGGTCCCAAGGTTGAGTATTAGGCTTCCCCTCTCATAAATTATTGTTTTCAAACTAAATTTAGGAGCGACACCCGACCCTTTTGAGGGGGGATGCCCACAAGCACCCCTTTTGGGGAAACACGTCCCCCACATCAGGGAAACATTTCCCCCTATGTCTCCCTAAGTTTTTCCAAAAGGGCGGTATGGGGAAACATTTCCCCAAGCACCCCCCTTGTCCCAGGAGCATGGGAAACGTTGGGAGCACACCCTCCACTTTGGGGGACGCGTCCCCATGGAACACTGGAAAACTGTTAAGTCTATTGGATTTTGTATGGGATCTATAATTCTACTTTCTCCATATGAAATCCAATGAGGTCAAAACCACTCTCAAACATCCTCAATCAATTAATGGTAATGTTAAACATTTAAGTAAAATGATGAAAATGCAAGATAAAGGAGAATGCCACTTATTCTTAAACGTTACCATTAATTACATAGCATTAGTAGTAGGGGCCTAGGGTTGAATATTAGGCTTCCTCACTCATAAATTATTGTTTTCAAGCAAAATTTAGGAGGGATACCCAACCATTTTTGAGGAGTGATGCCCACAAGCACCCCTTTTGGGGAAACACAACCCCCACGTTGGGGAAATAAAAAAGTTCCCCCCCTACGTCTCCCAAGTTTCCCCAAAAGAGGGATGTGGGGAAACGTTTCCTTAGGTGTTCCCTTTGTCTCGGGAGCATGGGAAACATGGGGAGCACACCCCCCACCCTAGGGGATAGTCACTGTTTAATAGTGACTCTAAGCAAAATAGTAGATACTAAACTCTGAAAACTGTAATAGTAAATTGAAATTTACTGAAACTCAAAAATAGTAAAATTTGATGAGTCAAAGACTCAGTTTGAGGTTATTAGTATCGAAAGTCAAGATTCAAAACTGAAAATTAACAATGGACTGTGAACCAATGTTATAGAACCACACTAATCCTCAAACCCCAACAACCCTGAAATCGGGAACTAGGAAAAAATTGGACCAAAAAACATGTCAACCAAAAAATACATAAATATTCAAATTTTGAAAAAAAATACATAAATATTAATGTGCATCCATATGAATCTACACCATTATACACATATGCAATTTTTCTCATATATATAGCAAGGGTGCATACACAAATATGCAATTTTTCTCATATATATAGCAAGGGTGCATATAACCAAAATAGCACCGAGTGCAATCCATTTTTGAACCAAAAACTCATCAACAGAGTCTCTAGATGGCCTCTATAGTCCAAAAAACATCATTCTACAACGAATACTTACATATCATCAAAATCATTGCCTTTATGGGATTCTCATCATCAATATCACCCTCTAAGCATTAAAATAAGATAGAAACAACTTAACATGCCAAACTGAGATTTTGTTGAGTGATGGGTACATTTTTACTAGGTTCATGATAGAGGAGTTAAACAATCAATGCCACCAACATCGAGGTACATAGAGGGCTTGGTGCTCTTGATTAAATGCTAGTTCCAATACATGATAGAATCCAATGGAAACTCTAGAATCCCCCTAATTCTGAAATCCTGAAAACTATCTAGTCTGCTGGATATAAAATTCACTTTCTCCATATAAAATAATAAATCCAATGAGGTTTGAACCACACAAATATTCTGAAACAAATAATGGTAATATTAAAATTCAAGTAAAAAGATCATTAATTACATAGCATTAGTAGAGTCCTAGGGTTGAACATTAGGTTCCCCACTCATAAATTTCTGTTTTTAGGCCAGTGTTTGGGTTAGTGTACTACCAACCCCATTTAAAAATCTGGGGAGGGGGGAAATCCATGGTGGTTTGGCAAGGTACCAATATCCTCACTTGGAACACTTAATACATGAGCAGATGAAGGACTATACTTCCACAGGCTAAAAAAGAAAAGAAAAAATAAGATTTTTGAGGTATCTATGGCAATCTGAAACTGTGGCATTTGGACAAAATATGGAAAATTACCAAAAGAATAATGGCACAGCACAAAAGAAAAGCATTAATTGAAAAGAAGAAATGAGCACATAAAATGATGTAAATATCTAGTCTGCAAGGTCTCTTTTAGATTAAAATTTTTTCATATTTGGATTTGTTCTCCTGCTGATTTTGCTGAAGAGTGGAACCCATGTGATGTGGCTTACGAGGTAAGTCAAGGTAGTATGGAACCTACACAGAAATGTAGGTGTGGAACCGAGACAGATTTAAAATATAGCACTGGACATTGAAAAAGACAAACGATACAGGAGAATGAAGACCTTTGAAAAATGTCATAACTTTAACCTTTTGGTAAACTGTTTTTTGGGTATTGTTTTGGAAGGCTTATTCCTCACTCTTGATATTTTTTAAATAGCTGAAGCCTGGAAGTGATTTCTATCCTCCCTATGTTCATTATCTGGTTTCATACCGGACAGCTGCATTACAGGTTGAGGGCAGGCAGGGGGTGACTGCTACCCCTTCGAGTCATGTATTTGAGATGCTCAATAGTGTTCAAGAGGATGGATCAGCATAGATATGTGATACTGTAGTCACCTCAGTAACAAAGGTAGGATATTTTATATTTATAGATGAGAACTTGCGATCCCAGAGATTCCAAACATAGAAGTAACTTCCAGTAACCTGCTCCTAGTCGCCTCAATTTTTAAACAATATGAGATGTATATGGTTTTCTTGACATTCATAGCAACAGTTTGCTTCTACAAAAGTCAAATTAGGCATGTCACATGATCTACAAGAAATCTGATGTAAAACTCCTATGAAAATAGTAAAAACTATTCAGACATGCTACATGTTGCTGCCCAAAAGTATAGAAATGAGGCGACCTATTCTCAGATTTGTTTAGATGAAACTTGAAAGTACGCAATTTTATGATTGTTTTGTTTTTCTTTTGAGTTTCTGCATGGTCCTTCACCTTCAAAAATAGCACGACTATTGTTGTCCTGGCATAATCCATCTTCCTCTTTGGTTCAAGATGTTGACTCGTATGGTAGAGTTTGTGTTTTTCACATGGATATTTAGCTGTTTATTCATTACACGTTCAAATTGTTGGTAATGGTTCTTGCTATATTATATAATGCCTCATTTTACAATTGTATTATTGCCTAAGACATAGCCAAGTGTAGGTTTTTTTTCTAACATGTTGAGATTTTCAAAGAACTTGCCATCAGTGGATCATTGCAGTGCAAGAGTGTTGGAACCACAGTACAGTTTATTTTAAAGCATTGTAATTACTATAGAAAGTGTGAAAGGAATTTTGGCTTTCTATGATTTTATAATCTGCTCATATAACGTTTTTTTAACCTCTAAGCAAGCATCCTACCCCCCAGCCTGTAGGCAATGGTAAGATATTCCTCACGGTGCTCAAAGCTATTACAACAATATGCTCAATATGAGCTCAACATGTCACTTGTGAGAATTGAACCTTGGTGGGAAGAATAAAAATCATTACTCCCAACCACCCGAGATAAATCCAATTGACATTCACATGACCTACTTACTTGGGCTAATATCATATATTCAACATGCTGCTGTTTCCATGGTTTCATGCTTCTGTTATTGTCCTTTTTCAGAGAGATTGAATGTAATATAAATACAAAGAACATAGGTATAAGATGTTCATATAGAAAGCATAACTGGAGCATACCCTATGGTATGGATTTAAAAGACTCATGAGCAAGGAAAAAGGACACATGGAATGGCTTTGTATAAGATGTTCATATAGAAACCATAACTGGAGCATACCCTATGGGATGGATTTAAAAGACTCATGAGCAAAGAAAAAGGACACATGGAATGATTCATCTATGTTTGCAGATGATCAAATACAGCAAGGGAAATGCCAGGAAGATCCATGTTTTAACAGCATTGTAAGGGCAGTGCCTCTGGTATCTCATACCCTCTCTTATGTAACGTGCAACGTATCCAAGATTAAATATATAATTCGGATCGTCCTAAATGAGGCCTAATATCTGGGGTGCTTTAAAAATTGAGTAAGATATCGAGTATCATGGGCCAGTAGATGCCATTTGTTATTAATTGACTGATTGGAATGATCTCTTGCCGTCTCACAGCTGTTTGTCTTCTATTCATTTGCACAAAATTTATCAAATCTCTACACTTTCCCTTAGTGTTGGTTTGATCAGGATCCAGTATGAAAGCTCCTTTGATGGCAGTTAGAGCAGAGGAGTGGCTTCTGCATCTCTTGCTCTTGTAGCAGCTCTTACTATGTAGGTGAGATGGCCTGGCAAAATGAAAAAGAATGGTGATTGACTTACCATTCAGATAAATTAACATCCCAACAAATGTCTTTGTTGGGATGTCCTAATTGAGGCCTAATAACTGGGGCGTGTTAGATATCATGTATAATGGGGGCCAGTAGATGTCTTTTGCTATGAAACAATTAATAAATGCTTGGAATTATCTCTTCAAGGCCCATATGTGGCCCTTTGGCTCCCTCATTTGCACAAACTCTGGCAAATTTCTCCCTTATTGTTGGTTCGTTCAGGACCTAATATGAAAGCTCCTTTGATGGCAGTTAGAATGGGAGGATGGCTGTTGCATCTCTTGATCTTGTTGCACTTCTCACTACAGAGGTGAGATGGCCTGGCAATATTCAAGATGAACTAACATCCCTAAGAAATGCGTTTCTTGTGATGTTTAGATTGTGCCACAGGTTGTATCAATGTTATCAGAACTGGACTGGTCATCGAACTGGTAGACCCTTCGGACTGGGAAATGGTTGGAACCTGACCGGAACTGGTAAAAAAATCGCACCAAAAAACCGCTCGACCAAAAATACATAACATAGAAACAAACAACAATTTTTAACAGAAAAATAGCAGAAGATTATGTGCCTTGACATACTTGGAGAAGCCTTCCAAAAGTTGACAACAGCAGCAACTCCAAAAAACAACCCCAAAACCCCTTCAGTCACCTCCAAAAATAGCTAAAAGCCAACCCACAATCTTTGACAAAAAAATCTCTTGAAACAACTTTGAATTTCTCCAACAAACTTTCTCCAGCTTTTCCCTTCAACCAACCCTTCAAATCTGCACAAAAGCCTCCTAAGAACAGCCCTGCAAAATAGCAAATATCTTTCCAAAACCCACTCAGAAATCTCAACTCAAGAAATACAAAAAACTTGAATGAATAGTGTGAGTGAAATAGAGGGGGGTGGGGAGGCGTCTTTAAATAAGTTTGAGAGGGGCTGGTGCTTCCATTTTTGTGGGCCAGTAGACAGCTAAGGGAGAAAAATAAAAATAATGAAAAAATGCAAATCTGGCCCCACATGCTGCACTGTATGCGGCTGTACTGAACGGGCCAAAAATGGTTTGTGTGGCCGGTCTGAACCGGTTTTTCCCTCCAACCGGTCGGACTGGCTGGTTAGTTTGGTCCGGTTCTGATAACTTTGAGTGAGTACGCTGGAGGAATGTCAACGATTGAAGAAGAATTGAAGTTCCAAACAATGTTTATCTACTTGCATAAAGAAAATTTGCTGGAGATATTGCATATACATTACATTTTAAAGCAAGAATAGAGTTAAAAAATTAAATTACCTTTCAAGTTGCCATAAAAGTAATGAGTGTACATCACTTCTATGTTCCTTGTTTTAGTTCAGATAAGAATAATAATGTTCTAGGGTGTATTACTATGAGACCACATACAATTAGTCTGAAACGTTGGTTTCAATAACTGTTAACAGGTTTTTCCACAAACAAAAATAAAATCATTGCACATATTTGATTTGAGTAAAAACTCACCTAGGACTTTTAAGTGTAGCTATAAATCTTGAGTGGTCATGTTGGCATCAAGTTATACTTTGCCGTAAGTTGACCTTGCAAAAACAAGGTGCAAGTGACAATTTGCACCAAACGTGCCTCACTCACGAGTCACCACACATCATAAGATCAGGACCTTGAAAGCACACGCGTAACTCCCAAATCTTGCAGTAGTCTTGTAAATAATTCTTGTACACATAAATTTAGTTTGCAAGCTTCTTTATACTCTCTTAAGCATTCCCAGTTCTTGGCGTACAAAGGCCCAACTTATTTACAAAGCTCTTTACGGTATTTCATCAAATTGTGTTAGTTTTCTCTTAGTCTCATCTTGAATCTAGCCTCACATCCCATTTAGTAGTTTTTGCATGCTATCTCAGCTGTAACATCTAAAGGTAATTGTACAATCATAGGACACATTTGTTTTACTTGTGTGTGGTTTCCTTTGTTCATTTGAGTGCATAGCTCCATCAAAGTACTTTCGTTATCATGTGCTGTATCATTGCATAGTAAAAACAACACACACTTTCCTGGTGGATGTCCCTCAGGAAACTTTGGTATCCATTTAAATATTATCGGAGCAATAGAGGAGTTATAGCTTAGATGCTTTCTTTAAACTTTCTTATGAGGGGTATCATAAGCATATCCTTGGAGGAGTGGTACTAGTTGATGTTACTACGCAACATGGTGAATGCCCATTTAATACCAGTCCTCTTCTCTGTCCAATACTTTCGTAGATGATTTTGTTCTTGCAATGTTGAGTGACATTTCAAACGTAGAAAGAGATGTACAAGAACTTTGCACAGTGAGATTTTTTTATTTTATTCCTCATGTAACACCTTTTACAGCTAGCTTTGGCTTATTATGTGCCTGTCATCTGGTTCACATTGATATTTCCCAATTTGAAGGAAGAGTAGATGCAAATGCTGTAAATAGCTGGTAGCACAAGGCGGAATTATTTTTTGTTGTCAATGAGTTCTGTAATAAAAGAAAAGATAACATTCACCACCCTCAGATTTGTGTGGATTACATTAATTGGTGGAAGTAACATTGCCGACAATGTGAGGGTAATGGCAGATCCATGAGAGCATGGAGTGAGTTTGAGCTTGTGCATAATGAATTTGTACTTAAGCATAATGATGAACAATATATATGCATTGGTAGTAGCTTTGACACTGGAGAGATCAAATGGTTTAGCACTGTACTAATGATTTTCACAACTTAATGACATGCTTCGAGATCCAGGACACAGAGCATAATATCCTCAAGTTCTAGGCAGAGATGGTATTCCCGACCAATGTTTGAAGAAAACATCTGTGCTAAGAATCAAACCAAGGATAAATCCTGCCCAGAATTCAAGAAAGATTGTTGCACCAAGGGATCTATGAACTAGGGAACACATAATGCTCAACATGATACCATATACAATGGCAGTGGCTTTGACACGGGAGAGATAAAATGGTTTAGGATTGTACTAACTCTTTCCACAACTTGACAGCATGCTTGGATATCCAAGACACACAACATTCATCAACATATCCAGGTAGAGATGGTATTCCGACCATCAACGTTCTTTTACCACTTTGCCTCCAAGGTTGAAGAAATATTTTATGCCAAGAATGAAACAGACACACCTGCCCAAGAATGCAACAAAGATATTTGCATCAAAAGACCTATGAGCTAGGGAACATGTCATACTCAACATAATACTAACATTCTTGCACAAGATCTTGGGTTGTAATAGAAAGGTTAGTGCTTTTGATGCACTCGACATTGTAAGAAACAACAAATCAAGTGGGCAGGTAAGAATGTGAACTCCTTAAGACTTAATTCAGTCTAAAAATGAGTGTTGTGCACAAAAAACTGCGTTTTAGGACTTTCACAAGATAGGGGTAAACAAATTCTTGGTAAGAGCAGGAGACCTCAACATTCACAATTCTCAATGTAGACATAGAATGAGTTGACTCAACAACTAATATGATTTATCCGAACAAAGATGAGTGACTTTTCCTTTTTCCGTGATGGGTGAATTGTTAACTTGTTCATTTCATTGTGGATGATAAAGGGTAAAATTTTTAAAAACCATATTGCTTTGGATACAATCACAAGACTCACCTTGGCTACAATGTTGGCTCTGCAACCATACACCATTTGGTAGTTACACCAATATATTGCATGGCTTGCGACAATGCATAATTCAATTTGCAATCAAACCTTTCAAACAATGGAGAAAATAATGAAGATATAACAAGATGATCCGACTGTCGCTTCCAAAGAAAGGCATGACCATTGCAAACACCCTAGGAAAGTGTTTGAAAAGTGCAAGAAATACAATATATCATTGAATCCTAAGAAGTCTATATTTGGGGCGGACCAAGGAAAGTTGCTTGGCCACATTGTTTCCAAAAATGGAATTAGCATTGACCCAAAAAAGAATAGAGGCTATTAAAGGGATCCCTCTCCCAAACGATAAGAAGGCTTTGAGATCATTGTTCAGTGAGATTAACTTTGTAAGAAGGTTTGTCTTGAATTTTGCTGAAATTGTCAAACCCATGAATGATTTGCTAAAAAAAGATACTCCATATCAGTGGGATAAAGCCAAAGATAAGTCCTTTGAAGAAATCAAAGATAGAATAGCCTCTGCCTTGGTCTTGATTCGCTGACTATTCTAAGGATTTCATTATCTACTCATTTGCATATGAGGATACAATTGCAGGAATTTTAATGTAGAAAGATGATGAGGGAAATGAGAGGTCAATGGCAGTGTTGATAATATCGGTATCGGGAAAATATCGGCGAGGGTCCAGAAAATATCTTATCGGCAATATCGGCGAAAATATCGGCAAATATCGGCAAGCATAAAAAATGCATAATATATTCATTTTTTTCAGATTTTTAAACATATAAAGCAATAACAACATGAAATAAACACATTGGCACATAAATATGAATAAACCACTAATATATATGATGTCAAATAGAAATGATATATCAAAGGCGATACCAAATCCTGCTGATCCCTGATAATTGTCCATTCAAGGACTTAAATGTGGAGAACCAATACAAAATAACATCACATATATAAAAGTATCTCATCATCATGAGTTATATGTAGCATAACAAATAAAACTAGCAGCTATCTATCTACTGCTCTCTCCCCCTTTTACGTGAAAACATGATGGGCTGTTTGCCAGGGCTGCCCCTAGTAGTAGAAGGTCCTGACCCTGCCTCTGCACCTAATATCAAATAATGAGTGCTAGGTATGGAGCTATGCTCTCCTATATCTATAGCAGATGGTGTTGATGTTGATGCTCCCGCAGTGTCCTCCTCCTCTTGCTCCTCCTGCTCCTCCTCTAAGTGCTGTTGCTCCTCTGACTCCGAGTCCTCCTCTTGCTGCCCCTGCTCTAATGGATCATTTGCCACTGGCTCTAACCATGAAGGTGACTCCTCCAATATGGGCTCCTCAAACTCCACCCTCCACGGAGACAATACATCAATATTGTCTAAGGAAATGGCATCTGGATCCATTGGTGATTCTATTTGCCTCACTCAAAGTCGGATGTTGTAATGCACATACACCAAATCGTTGAGGCGTGCGAACTCCAACCTGTAACAGTGTCAAAAAAAGTAATGAGTCTTGACTCTTGACACTTGAAGGTCAAAAATTAAAAATTAAAAATTACAATAAGTGTAATTGCTCAAGTGAAGGCTTGAGTTCAAAGTTATACCTGTTGCGCTTTTTGGCGTGTATTTTCTCAAATACACTCCAATTGCGCTCACACCCTAAAGAGCTACATGTTTGACTCAAGATTCGTATAGCCAATTTTTGCAAATTTGGTGCCCTTGCACCATAGCTTCGCCACCAAATATCTACAACAAAATAATGAAATAAAAAATTCAAAAACTTAAAAGTTAAAACATAATTAAATTTAAAATTCTAATTTCTAATGAGGGATGACTTATCACTTACGTGGCATGAAGAGGGTCCTTTCCCTAGTAGCATCATCAAAGCCAAATAGGCCAACACAATCCCAATAAGACTGTATCTTGCGATTGATTTTGCTACGAAGCTCAGGATCAGGTACCATCCTCTGAATACAGGAATGGAGCCCTTCCATCACCTCGCCATCAAAATCAAAGTTGCATTTGTATGAAAATGTGGGGTTGAGGAAGAGTGTTGCTGCATGAATGGGTCGATGAAGCATCCTTGTCCACCGACTATCGATCACATCCCATAACATCATCTGCCTATCAAGGCCAACAAAACCCTTGTCTGCATAATAGGAACGAATGGCCTCCTTGGCCCTATCCATGCCCTCATACAAATAAGACATTGCGGACTTCTCTCCATCCACCAATCTAAGAACCTTTACTATAGGTTTGCTAACTGCACATGCTTCTTCTACTCCATGCCAAAATGTCTCAGAGTACACCATTTTTGCAATGGCTTTCCC
>APFE031278014.1:37652-48650 GCA_000404065.3 Pinus taeda | reverse complement strand
TAACATATTTAAATTTTGGGTAATTTTTCTAATTACAAACAGGAACATACTTGTGTATTGGCAGGGTGGTTATGAGGTCCCTAGAAGTGATGAATTTGAATTTTTCTTGGTTTTATATATAGTATTAGGTTTTTTATCATGCTTTCTGTGAATGGCACGGGCGAATTTTATCTTACACCCACTAAGTTATCGATATGTAATTTCGGTAATTTTGATTTCAAAAGATATTTTAAAGAAATGCAATGATTTCATTTTTGTATTCAATAAACACAAGATTTTATAATTGAGTAAAATACTCGCCATGCTTGGTGAGAGATTCGCCAAAACATTATATATACATATCATATTATTGATAAAATCGCCTTCCATTTTTCCTATATACCATGGAGATTCGCCCATTTATTATACATGTAAATTTAGGGGGGGTTCTTAAAATTTTCCTTGAGAAGTTCCCTCCTCTTAAGACCGGCAACCTCATGAAGTAAAACATCGTGGCGGGGGGTGATAGCATTAGAGCTGCAGAAGTGGTTGCGCAGAGCGGAAAACACCAAGCTACTGAACATACTCTGGGTGTCGCATTTCCACTGCGCCCCAATAACCATTTTTGTCATCAGGTAGTTGCTCTGCCTGGTGCATGATGGGTGCTTATGGGTGGAGTATCCCATCCCCATCATGGTATACTTGATCCATTGCATCTCTCGGCTTCAGTGCAAAGGGGAGGACCTCGCAGCAATATCGGAAGGAAAGGGTAGTGATTTGGCCATCGTGGAGGTCATGAAGAAAAAGTACAAGTTGGAGAAGAAGAAAAGGGGATATGCCATTTCCAACATCAAGGCCAAAGTAGTATGTGTGGCAACCCAAATCCTGGCACTGTGCAAGTGTCACGCATACGAGGTACCTGTGCCAGTGGTCGCATTGGCCGAGTAGTGCATGGAGGGGGTCCAATTTAACTAGTCTAAACTCCTCTGCACAAATTTTGTAGAGAATTTCCTTGAAGCCTAGGAATAGGGTAAAACGTTTCACTATGCATGGATGTTGCTATCCATAGTGCTCATAGCTATGGAATTACCGAAGGATAGTCAATTCCTGGTAATTGACAGAGATTTATAGGAGGCCGCGAAGTACACTTCGCTCTGGGCCATGAAGAATGCTGAAAGGGTTCGCAACTGCAAGATCCTCTAGGTGCTCATGGAGATGGACCTCTGGATGTGGATCAACTGTAAGCCGCGGTTGTCACCCACAGTCTACAACAGTCTGTAGAGCTTCACAAAACTTAAGGAAGACATGCATAACATATATATCAGGATGCGGAAGGGCCCAATGAAATAGTGGAAAAAGTTACCCTTTGTAGCCACGGATGATGCCATTTTCAATGCCTTGAAGGCATGGCCATCGAAGTGGTGCGCCCTAGACCTCCTAGAGATCGAAGGATCGACAGCACAAAGAAAGAAAGACAAGGCCAAGCTACGCATCGTACAAATGGATGAAAAATAAAGGAATGAGGCAGTGACAACAAAGTGTGGGTGACACAAGACATGACAAAGACAACAGCCGAACAGGAGAAGGCCATAACAATAGCAGTATTGCAGAAGGCAGCTACAAAGGCAGGCACAGAACAAACGACACAGGCATAGGAAGCAGAGGAAGCATAGATCGTAGAGGAAGGCGCAGACCCACAAATTGTGTCAACACAGCTGAAGCGCCAGCACCCAACAGAGTGAGTAAGGTCGTGTAAGAAGAACAAGGCTTAGAAGTTGTTCATTGACCCAATCACCCTGACCGAGGGTGATCTAGATGACATCGATTAGACAGTACACGATGTCATCTCTGAGGCTCTCCAAGATTTCATGTAGGAGAACCATATTGTGTTGGGGGCCCTCAGAGCATAGCTGTAGGAATTACAAGTGTGCCCCCCTTAGGTTGGTACCCTCTCGGCCATCCTTGCAGCTGGCTCAACAGTAGCACAACAGATGTTGCGCACACAGATGATGAACACCATAGTGCTACTGGAAGGGGCACTAGTACCATCGAATGTGGCCGATAGGCATTCGCTTAGCACACTAAAAGGTGTTGGCCTCAATGTAGCTGCACTTCCGCGCGAGACCTTATATGGGCTACAGGATGGGATAATTGTAGAGTTGCAGGCTAGGGAGAGTTGCGCACTCCAAGTTCTCAATGAATCGAAGATAAATATGGAACAAATCATCTTGTAGTGTGAAAAATTGGTATCACAAACAGGTGACAGATGATGCTTGCAGAAGCGTCCTGGAGCTGGTCATCCCAACAGACATACCAGTGGAGGCGCGGATCCACAGGGTAGTAGCAGGGGTCTACGAGGTGAAGGAAGAAACGACAAAGGTTCAGTTGGAGATAAACCTTTAGATTGTCGAGCTGTAGTTAAAGACGCAACCATCCACTCGCCTAGAAGTTAGGGAACAACGCACTGGCGCTATCACAATGAGATTGGAGGAAATTAGATGTGAAGTGCGAGACTGTACCAACATGTTGGAAGAATCACTTGCAGTCCTCACAACTCTATAGGAGGACCCCAATATTTAGTGCTTAGAGATAGAGGCGCGCAAACTCAGACATCAATATGACAGTGTCCAAGGTACTGTGCAGATGGTGATCCTCACTTAGAGGCTTGCGAGGATGCAGCAGGCCAAGGTGCTGAAAGAACCGATAGATGTGGCACGGCATAAGGAAGTCATCCTAAAAGAGCATGTTTAGCCTTGGATCGATGAGGCCTTCACCATCACGATAGATATCGAAGGCAAGCTCGCCCACATGCAAGGGATGTACATATTGAGGCAAGGATGCACTCTTGACACAGAGGTATCGGAAGAGCGTATGCAACAGGTTTAGCAAACAGCAGCTCAGTGTGTTGCAGACCTGCGCGCAGCTCAAGAATAGTTGGTAGGACTCCACGCAAACATCGTCGCGTCAACCGAGTGACTTGAGGGCAAGTCACGATGTTTGTGTTGGGGGCCTGTTGGGCATGGAATCCCCCCCAAGGCATGTTTAGGGGCTTAAAGCCCATGTTTTGACCGAATCTTGTTGTAAAGCTCCACGAATTTTACGGGCACGGGGCGCGAAAGTATGTAGAGTCATAGGGTTGTCAACCCTAGTCTTGTAATGTAATGTCAGCCTACCCATGGTCCGCGAACCATGGGACCGTATAAATAGAGAAAGGTTCTAAGTTGTAATAGACAATGAATGGATGAAGGATAAGATGAAGGCATAAGATTGAGTCTAAGTGTGTAAGTGTGTCTTTTAGTCGTAGAGTAGGAGAAGGATTTGCAGTTGAGTGCACAGAGGCCTAGTAGTCCACAACTGAGTGTGTGGACCCCTGTAGCTAAGTGCACAGGGCATTGTCGAGTCTGTAACTAAGGAAAGAATTAATAAAGAAAAGTTTGGTTATAATTTTGTGGGTCGGTTTTTGGGTTAATACTTGATTGATATAATCTGCAATTATACGGTTTATTTGTTGCGTGCATTTTTATGAATGGTTTATGTTGTTGAATATAACTTAAAGCACTAAACTAACTAACATTTTACAATACAAGTAAGATCTTGGGTAATAACACAGAGCGCGACATTTAGACTTGAGTAAGGGTTGTGCGAAGGTCGAATATCAAGTAGTGAGGTACGGGAAAGTCCGCGAGGCAAGGTGTGTGCAGGGTTAAACCTCAAACCAGTTGACCTCACCAGACATCTTGAGGGTGTAGAAATTGGGTTCTAGCACCCTCCCATACTACGTCAGGTGAGACCTCAGTCTGCGCTCTGCGTACTGTTGCCAAAAGGGCCACTAGTACTAGGATTTGTTTGGCTAATTAACTCTAAACTTGGGTCAGGCCCCAAAAAGCCAACACCTATACAAAAGAGCCATGCAAATATTAGAGATCAACTGGATTGGACTCAAGCTCATTCCACCTTTGCTGTTGGGTTTACAAGAAGGAACAAATGAAGAAGAGGAAAGGAAGAAGTGGGCAAAAATAGAGAAGGATGTAGAAATTCTCTCTATATATCTCCCTCTAAGACCATGTAGAAGATCTCTTGTAGGTTAACCTGATAATGCAATATACCAAAGCAAAATACTATAATCTACTTCTACTATCAATTTGCTTTGCGTAAGCTTAAAGATCTAGTTGAATCAGAGCTAAAAAATATAACCATAAGAAGAAGAATCAATACACATGAAACACAGAAAATACTTAGGGGAAATCCTCAGCTAAAAACCCCACTATCTGTATTATCATACAAGGTGGAAATACATAAGAATCATACAAAGCCTTAGCTCTCATAGCTAGCTATCTCTCAGTACAATCCTCGCAGATGCTCACAGGCAATTAAGACTTCTCACAAGCCTTCTCCTCTGCCATCCAGCCTCTGATTTCCTTGCGCAGTTTCTCCTGGGTGATCCTCCTGTTACCAAGTGGAAGAATCTTAACCAAGTGGAACACTAATCCTCCAAAACTGATCTCACAACCTGTCAGAACTGCGCAATCCTCAAGGAACCTGACCTTGACTACATGCATTGGTTTCCTTTATAGGTAATCATATGCAACTGATAGTACACTGTCCTCGACATTTAACTCAACTGGGTCTTTCTCAGGACAGAAATGCATGAGTTTCTGATGAGAGAATCTTCAGTTAACTGAGTAGCACTAGTTGCATGCATGCATGCATCAACTCACTGATAACTCTATTAATTCCACAAACAGTTTGGAACTAATTTAACTAGATTTAACTCAGTAAATTGAGTTAACTAATTACAACTCAAATATAATTCAACCTTATATCCTTGATTTAAGGAATAAATCAATCTTATCTCCTTAATCAAAGGGATAACTCTTGCATGACTTCAAAAAGACTTCTAACTTGAATATCTCCAACTAGTTAATTCAAGATGAATTAATTAATATTTTCCAAGAAGTTGTTAAGACTAAAATCAAAATTCACAATTTAATTCAAGGACAAATTAAATTGGAATATTCTGGATTCTATTTTTATCATTTCTTGTTGCTATTTTCAAAAGTCCCTCTCAACAAGAAAGGAATTCAACTCGATCCTGATCCTGAACCTTTGGAATGTCATTCATGCAACACTTCTCTCTAGTGTTGTTTCTCCAGCAACTCCAGAAACAAAAAAAAAAAAAACATCCAACTTGAATCAGTATGATGCATATGTCATCAAATTCTATGACTGCTATTGCCTCTGTCAACTGAAAACTTTGCGCTTCTGTTGACTCTACCTTTCTGCACTATTGTCAATCCTTCTCTGTGCTCTTCAGTATCTAACTACTCTAGCCTCTGTCACTTTGATCTCTAGCTGCATCAATCCAACTGATTCCCCCTACTACTATGTACTTTGGGCTCCCGTATCAAGGTATGATCCATGAGATAAAACCCCTTAATGGACCCTGCCCAATTTCAACATTCTTGGGACTATCACTTCACATCACTCCACCTCACACCTAGAGGTATGGCTGCATGTGATCCCTCTACCCACCTGGCTCAAAATTCCCCCCTACTAGAGGTCTCCGCATGACTGCATGCCTCCACCATGTCTGCTCTCTGCTTCTCTAATTGTGTCTCCTCCAAAATTGTCTAAGACTTCTCGTGGGGCAACATGTTGAGAGGTAATTTACTCTCCCTCTCAACCATGAAGTATTTAACATTTTCCTTGCTCCTCAAGGCTTTGCATGCATCTTGAACCTTAAGAGTATATATGTTCTTAACTCGTGAACCGATCTACTTCACCTATCTCGTGGTGATGTGTCTAAGGAAAACCTTTCCCTTACTATAAAACACATCCTAGCCATGGTCTTCCAATACCGCAACTGATACCAAGTTCTTCTTCAGTCCAGGCACATACTTCACATCTATCAAGGTGATAGGAGCTCCATGCTCCCTCTTAAAAGCAAGTGTGCCTACTCCTAAAACACTATACCTTCTGTCGTCACCCATCTCTATGCTCACCTTGAGGTCTTTCTCCTCCAAGGCACTGAATAAAATTTTATCACTGGTCATGTGGAATGAGGCTCCAATATCAATATACCAACCATAGTCCATCATCGATGACACCATGCATGCGATGAGAGTAAATTCCATTTCGAACTGAGAGGCTAATGCCTCACCTTCTGATCCTTCTGAGGATCCCTTCTTGGAATTCGTCGATGGGAAATTAGTTGCACATTGTCCCATCTCGTGATAGTTAAAGCATCTCACTTTAGACTTCTCACCCTTCTTCTCTCCATGAGAGTAATTTGATTTGGAATGGGACACCTTCCCCTTCCCTTTACTTGCCTTACCTCCTAAGGCCAGATTTTCTTCATCATCATTCTTGGATGAAGAACCATTTTTTGTGCTCCTCCTAATCTCCTCGAGCATGATATCCAACCACAGTCGTTCCCAATCTGGAAGTTTCTCCCTTCCATTCATAGAGTCCCGGTAGCTATTCTATCTCTTTGGAAGGCCAAGGAGAGCGAGGCTCACCATATCATCATCGGCAGTAGTTATTCCCACACTTCCATGTTCATCTTTGTAGGTGGTGAGATTGTTCAGATATGTGGAATTAGTATCGCCCTTGTCCATCTTGATTCTTAGAAGCTTATCCTTGAGCGCCAATTTCCTTTGGTCGCTACTGTTCTAGTAGAGGTCTTTCAATTTCTTCCACATTGAATATGGAGTATCCTTCCCATGGAGACTCGAGACAATATGGTCTCGAACTCCTCAAGGATGATCCATCTTGCCCTCACCACACGCTTCTTCCACTCAGCCAATTCTTGTGCATAAGTTGAAGCTGGCTTTTGGATTTCTTGATCAATGAAATCCTTCAAACCATTATCTTCTAATATAACCTCCATTCTGACTTTCCATGCTATGTAATTCGAGTTTCCTTCTAAGGCATACTTGAGTCTCAAGCCATAGAACGCTATTGGCTAACCTTGAAGTATGATATGAATTCGATTTGCACCTGCAACCCCGAACTTCAAACTTCGAATTCTCTTCTCAGTATACTGTTCACAGCTCTAATAAACGTGGCTCCGATACCATGTAGAAATTCTCTCTACAGATCTCCCTCTGAGACCATGTAGGAAATTTGTTGTAGGTTAACCCAATAATGCAATATGCCAAAGAAAAATACTATAATCTACTTCTACTATCAATTTTCTTTGCAGAAGCTTAAAGATCTAGCCGAATCAGAGCTGAACAATATAACCATAAGAAGAAGAATCAATACACATGAAACACAAAAAATACTTATGGGAAAGCCTCAGCTAAAAACCCCACTATCTGTATTATCATACAAGGTGGAAATAGATAAGAATCATACAAGTCCTTAGCTTTAACAGCTAGCCAGCTCTTAGTACAATCCTCAAAGATGCTCACAAGAAATCAAGACTTCTCACAAGCCTTCTCCTCTACCATCCAAGCCTCCTATTTCCTTGCACAGTTTCTCCTGGGTGATAGTCCTGTTACCAAGTGGAAGACTCTCAACTAAGTGGAACACTAATCCTCCAAAATTGATCTCATACCATGTCAGAACTGCACAATCCTCAAGGAACCTTACCTTGACTGCATGCATTGGTTTCCTTTATAGACAAACATATGTAGTTGATAGTACATTGTCCTTGACATTTAACTCAACTGGGTCTTTCTTAGAATAGACATGCATGAGTTTCTGATGAGAGAATCTTCAGTTAACTAAGTAGCACTAGTTGCATGCATGCATGCATCAACTGACTGATAACTCTCCATTAATTCCACAAACAGTGTGGAACTAATTTAACTAGACTTAACTCAGTAAATTGAGTTAACTAATTACAAATCAAATAAAACTCAACCTTATCTCCTTGATTTAAGGAATAACTCAATCTTAACTCCTTAATCAAACAGATAACTGTTGCATGACTTCACAATTTAATTCAAGAACAAATTAAATTGGAATATTCTAGATTTTATTTTTATCATTTCTTGTTGCTATTTTCAGCAAAGGATGTAGGCATCTATCCTCAGGAGGGCACATCATCTGCAGAACCTTGAGATGTCAAAGAGGCTACCAGGGCCATGAAAGACATAGACATAGATGACTGAGTTGCTCAGAGGATGAGAAACAATTTCAATAGTGGGTGATGATGAAGCTCATCGATAAGTATATCATAAGGGTCACAATTCCATCCTACAACTTATTAAATTATCTTTTTCTCACATTTATCTACATATTTTGTTATATTGTGCTTAGTGTGAGGAGTAAAAGATGTGTTGTTCTCTCATGTGGCCTAATGTGTGTTAAATGTAGGAATTGAAGCAATTTTGAGATAATTTGAGTGTAGGAGCTCGAAGTAAACAACAAAGAGATATTCTAGGAGTTTGTCCACCTCCTTAACTCCTCAAATCAGCAAAAGGTCACCACTTTATCAACTTGAGGTAATTGGCATCCAAGCAGGCCGAGATCATTTCCAGCAAAGCTAGTGCAGTTCAAGGGAGATCTAGATCCACCTATTATTGAGTTAGGGAGACAAACATCCTATTTTCTAGGGATCCATTGGTAGGTACCCTTTTGTATAAATAAACATGCTAAGGAACTCATTAGGATTCAAATTTTTATTATAGCTAAGAGGCCATTGAGCTAAAGCACTTGTGACTATTTTTTTGATGATGTATTTGACATTTTTAGAATGATAATAAGAAGTTTTATCTTGATCGATCACTGAGTTAGTTCAGAGGGCCGAAGCTCTTGGGTTTGAGCCCAACCCTAGCAGCCTAGGTCCCTCTTATATACTTATATTTCTCTTAGCCTAGAATGTTGATTAGTTGTTGCAGTTTAGTAGAGTTTATTCATATTTCTTTTAGCTTAGAATGTTGATTAGTTGTTGCGGTTCAGTAGAGTTTATTCATATTTATTTTAGCTTAGAATGTTGATTAGTTGTTGTAGTTCAGTGGAGGATAATCCTTAAAAAATTCTTGACCGTGATCCCTATCTCATCTCTCTCATGGGAGCATGATTAGAGGACCCCACCATCACAACCCAAAAAAGATGTGTGATTTCCTGTTTATGATTTCTTCTAAAGGTTTACATTTGGTATCTTTCTTCAAATATGATTGTTGTAGCTTAGAAGGTAGTTCATTGCATATATCAAGTTCTTATCATTTTTTATATAGTTTCTAAATCCAATTCATCTTTTCCACCCTTAATTGTAATATTTTGCAAATAAAAAGAGGAACAACTGCATGTGATGTTGTAGGGTTGTTGGATCTGCAAGCAAGGAATCCTTCCACGGACTCCATCTAGGATTTCTCCACCCTCTTTTGATGCATGCCAACCCATGTTCTTGATCTTTTTTTTGTCACCATGAGAAACTCTCTTAGCCCAAATCTAGCCTTCCTAAAGTGTTGGGCTTGGTTAGGGGTTTTAATCACCTTCCCTACATTCCTCACAACTTGCATTCAACTTGCCATCACTTCATCCCATCATCCTTACCCTCCAAACCCTGTCAGCCAACTTCCTGTTGCATTTCAAGACTTCTTGTAGCACTACAGGAATTCTGTAGCAACATCCTACAACACACTTGTAGCACCCTTTTCTGACCTTGTTTTGACCTAAAATGATATAATAACTTAGTTTAGGAGTAGGTTGACCCCTCATCTTGGATTCCATGACCATAAGTACCACTTAGGCCATTCCCTTCATTCCTTTTTCTTCCTCAGAAGATTGAATAGCATCAGTTCTTTCATTCTGAATTTGGAAATTAGGACCTTACTTAATCTGCAAGTTTGAATTAGATAAACAATGCATGCATTATTGCGTTATGAATTTGTAGGATGATCTTCTGTTTTCAAGAAAACCTGATAGCTAGATGATTGATTTCAAATTAGAGTAGTTTCATTTCTACAATTAGCATAATTCCTGTGCTTTTCATGAAAGGAATCAATAACATTTACAAGTTAGAGTTGAAAAACAGTTACTTTCTCTGCACTAGGGCTAGCTTTTAAATTATGCTTTCAATAGTTAATCCCTTTTAAGTTCAATAGAGGAATGGTCTTGGAGCCCTAATGATCAAGTGACCTGGTTGAGGGTGGCATGAGTAGAATTCATCTACTGTGTATATAGCAATGTCACCTCGAAGTTTGTATGAACCCTCGGTTGATAAGTAAAGTTGAAGAGCCTTTGGAAGTCGCAACACTCTTGGTGCAATACCAAGGTTCACCAACTGGCACAATTAATTTAGTTCATCTCTTGGGCTTGTATAATTTAGCAAAGCATGAGCATGGGGTTTGTGAGAAGACCCAATAATTAAAAATTTAAAGAATGAGCTATTATATGAGGAGAAAACAATGAGAAGAAGGCATGGTAGTGGAGTTATTGCATGAGGACAAAACATTGAGAAGAATACCTATCATAGTGACCAAGGTCAGGCCCTTCAAGTGGCTATGGCTAGTAGATATGCAATATCCTTCAATGCATTCAATTGAGGGATATTACAAAGATATGTGGATAATTACCAAATATCAATAGCCCTCAACACATTCAAAGTTGTGATAAGAGGTTGAAAAATTATCTATGATATCAACCTTAGAGGTCAAATAGTTCCACTAAAATGTGGGTTCAATTATAGGTAGATAGCAATAGTTATATGCCTAATATGAATAAGAAACAAATCCTTTAAACTCTTATCACTAATTCAATTAATGTAGTTATAACAGACTAAGGTTCAAAGGATCACACACCTAAATAAAATATACATTTTTTTTCTTTCAAGAAATATGAATCTTCTTGTTTTTGTATATGTCAACTGACATAATTGATCCAAGTGGATGTTGGTGGCCACCAACCTATCCCATTTGGACCCCCACAACTGTCTCTTTCAGTTTCTGTAATTGTAGCACAATTTACTATTTTTAGCAGTTTTTCGGGTCCTGAACTTCCGGAGCCGTTTTGAGGCCCTAAACGACATTTTTTGGGAAATCTAGGAGCAACATGGGTCCATGGACC
>APFE031278014.1:0-24095 GCA_000404065.3 Pinus taeda | reverse complement strand
CCCTTCTAACTTTTAATATCTTGTGGCATAACTATCATTGTGGGTATTATATCTTCCTTGCAATATTGTATTGTTGTTTTGTACTCATGTTTGATTATATTTCTCATTGTCTATTTACATTGTCATTCTTGTCTTGAGCATTTTATTGAAAGTACACGCTATTCTTGTTGTGCAATTATTTTTAGCTACTCATATTTGATATTGTGCCATTTCTAATACTTCTTGCAATGTTGTTGTTATTGTAGTTTGAATATATATTTAGTCTCTAAATTTCCCTTGAACATCGTTAAGGCACTATTCTATCACCTTTACATCTTATATCTGCCTCATTTGAACTTACCATTTTAAAACATTGCTTATAAACTCTTAAACTTGTTCTAATTAATAATTAAGTTGCATTAATAACAATTGCCTTGCCCTCATATCTCCTAGACTTGTTGTTCCTACAAGTTTCATCCTTTAGTTTTCATATTTTAGGGACTAACCCCCTTGACTTAGCTAGGAGAAAGTCTAAACAGAGTGATGAATAGGGATTAGAGTTACAACCCTTGTTCTGAGTATTGCGCCTTAGGTGTACACTTTAGGTGACAACATTTTTTTCAAACCAAGCCTCCAAAGTTTTTGCAATTTTACATGGGGGCGCATTCTTGAGCGTAAGAGACTTGTTCCATACACTCCCCACACTCCTGGGACATGGGTTTCTTCAAGTGAGACGTTCCCCACAGTCAATCCATGATACTTCGTATGGAGAAAGTAGACTTTCATATCTCATTCATAATTCAACAGACCTATCAGTTTTCAAGGTTTGAGAAGATGGTTTCTTGGCATAGGGGATGGACCTGCCTTGGCTAATAAGGACTAGGAAATAGGATGAAGAGAATTTGACCCAAGGAGCATTGGGATCACATGGCATGCCTTAAGCGAATGAGAACTTCACTTCAGGATGCTTGGGTTGAGAGCACATTACATAGGATTGATTATGTACCCAAGATACATGTGTTAAGGAGCATGGGATGATTGTCTTGGAAAGCAAGAAGCCTTATGATTCTTGGATCTCCAAGCTTGAATCCCTATCAAAGTTTGGTAATTCCTAGATCTATGAGCCCGTTATCACATATAAAGTCTCAAGGTCAGCTCAATTGGGGATTTAGGGTCTTCTGCTAAATTATTATGAGCGTTGCCATTTGTTTTGGCGGCGCCAATTCTAACGATATAAAAGAAGGTGCTACAAAAACAAATGGCAACAAATACTATGCATTTTTGTAAGGGAGGTGTTGTCAAATGTGCTGACACCATGTGACGTAAAATATCTAATCCGATAAGTCACACACTATAATCATTATTTACCAAACAAATCAAATTTAGCAACATAAAATGTTGATGACCGAAATAAAAATTTGCATGGTGGGTATGATGGATGCGCGAGGGGTTTATTCATTTTATGTCCACCTATCAATTTGAATTTCCATATTTGTATGGTTAAAGATATAACTTCTTTGTGTTTCTCGTGTTGGGTTTTCATGGAAGTAGCTCTCGGTTGTTTGTTCAAAAAACAATGCCTAATCAATTACCGATTCTTTTGTGATTTCCAGATCAATTCACGAAGATGGGAAAGGAAGGGACTTTGTGCAAGGATCAGTTGAAGGGAACAAACTTTATTGAAGCTTATTGATAATAATATGAGTGTTTTGTGTAGGTGTTACACGTAATATTTTCACCATTCGGCAAATGACCACAAATTTGGATCTCTCGCTATCCAATGAAGTATTCCAAGCATTCCCCTACAATGTTAGAAGAAAAACAATCCAAAAGACAACAAGAATCATGTATTAAATTGCTCAGAACCCTACTTTTAAGCACTTGTGTGGTTTTCTAGCCATAATCTATGCAGGCACAATTTTTACCATTATGGCATGCGCAAATTTGTGCTCTATCTTCCACTATGAACTGTGCAAATCACTTAACGTGAGTACAAATAAAAAGTGATTTACAATAGCCTTGTTGGAGGAATATTTCCCAATTGAAAGCCTCAAGATTCTACATACTTGGGCCTCATCCCTCTGTTCATGGAGCAAAATTCTTCCCTTTGTGGAACCCTAATCCCTCCTTTTGAGGATCTCATCCCAAGCCTATAAATTCAACACATACCATAGAGTAAGGGGGGAATTTTGAATGTAAACTTGTGCTATTGGAATAGGCCTAGAAATTTTGTCACCTAAGGGGGGGATTGGAGATCATTGGAAGGAGGCTTGCATCATAGAGGCAAGGTTGTATTGCTTCTTTTTGTTCGAATATTAATACAAGCAATTGTTTCTTTCATAATTTCACTTGTTTTAATGCTCTTTGCAAAGCTCCTTGATATTTTACTTGATTTATAACTTAATATTGGTTTAATCCTATGATATGTGCTAAGTTACAACTTTCATTTGTTTCAGGTTTCATCTTTATCCATATTAAGCTTTAAAAATCCTTTCCTCGTTGCTATTTTTTGAGAAATTATGAAGATTTTTTATTTTGAACGTGTAGTTTATAGGTTTAATTACAAAAATAGATCATTTTGGCAATGAGTAAACTTTTATCACTTTTTTGGGCTCTTAAAAATTAAGAGAAAGTGAAATACTAGAGTTACCTTTAAGCTCTTTTATGACTCTTGAAATGTGAAAAGATTGTCTTGTATGATTGTTTGTTTCGAACTCATTAAAGAAAACAACAAATGTTTGCTTGATATAAGTTTACCCTTTTTACAGGTCATGTGGAATATTTACAAAAAAGGTATACTTCGACTAATCATGGTCAAAAGAGTTCTCTCGTACATTTTTTAACCCTTTTCCGGGCTTGAGAGACTAAATTTACGAAAAAGGAGATTTTGGAGTTTTCTTATGTTTTTCTCTCGACTCCCTAAAAATGAAAAACACAAAGCTTTACTTTCTTTGGGTTCATTAAAACATTACATTGAAAGAGTTGAATGAGGTTTCTTTTATGCCTCTTCAAACTCTTTAAATATGAAAATGACATCAAGTTACCCCTTCACTGGACTCGTTAAAAGACAACATTGTAGGACTCGTTAACTATGACAAGACCGAACCTCTCCTTTCTAGGTTTTGTTAAAAATACTCTGAAGGACTTATCCCAAGGACTAGATTACATGAGAAGCATATGTTATCCTCCTCAAGCTTGCACAAAAATAAATAGGTACTTGACAGTAATGGTGGGGGGGAATTGGGAAGAAACATTTGATTTTGTATTGTACGAAGGCAATATGTGACTCTTGAACATGACACTCTATCACCTTTGTGTCTGGGTTTGGATATCCATTTGTCTCTCAGTTGATCATACCTCATTGAAAGCCTTCAGTTTGGTTTTAGGTCTTATTTTTTAGTCAAATGTTTCTAAGTCAAAATATCGTGTCGTCAATATGTTCAAGAGAAGTGCAAATTCAGTTAAAGTTACCTTACAATTCATAGCCCTCAATCATGTCGGCCATCCCTAAGGTAGTCCTAGATAACTCCAAATTTTTTCTTCAAAACTTGACATGAGTTTTGTGTCGTAGGCCTTCCTGTGACAAATCGCTTTCTTTCAACTTCATCTCATTATCTAGGAAATTGTTCTAGAAAACTTCTTTAGTACCTTGGAGTCGGCATGCCTTAATGGCAGGTTTCTTGCTTTTGATGACATGTTATCATCATTGACCTTTGATCGAATGATTCTATGAGTGTTTGAATTCAAAGACATATAATCACACCTCATATATTGTACTGGGGTACCTTGAGAACCATTGTCATTATTGGTGGTTTCTCTTGCACTTGTTAACGGTTCACATCATTGACCGATAATCAAGTGGTTTCTACCATGTACAACTTCAAAACATTCATTCACATAGTTATATTCGTACTACTGATCGATAGAGTTGAAGACCAATACCCTGGATCTAGTTCCATTCATCCAAGATGCGTGGAGTTTTAAACGTTCATGATTGTAAAAGATGGATCCATATTCAATGGTTGTGCCCATACTATGTCTATTAATGGCATGAATCTTTGTACATTTCCATACTAATTCTTTGAGATACTTTTGCTCTAAGTATGGGAATTCTTGCCTCAGTGATGATTATATGAAGATATTGTATTGTAACCCTTGATTGATTATTTCAGGTCTCCAACCATGGTCTCTAATCTGAACTTTACCATGATTAAATGCTTCAGTCCTTAAACATATTTTCTAACTTTTCACTTTAGGGGGCAATCTATCACAAATCATTTTGTCACCATCTGGAAAACTATCTCCAATCCAGATCTCTCGCTATCTGATGAAGTGTTCTAAGCATTTCCCAGCAATGTTAGAAGCAAATTTATCCCAAAGACAACAAGAATCCTGGATTACATTGCTCAGAAACCTACTTTTAAGAACTTGCGTAGTTTCCTAGCCAGAATCTGCGCAACCACAATCTTTACCATTATGGCATCCGCAAATCTATGCTCTATCTCCACTATGAACTGCACAAATCACTTAACGTGAGCAAAAATTAAAAGTGATTTCCAAGAGCCTTGATGGAGGAATATTTCCCAACTAAAAGCCCCAAGCTTCTACGTACTTGGGCCACATACCTCTGATCATGGAGCAAACTTCCTCCCTTTGTGGAACCCTAATCCCTCCTTTTGAGGATCTCATCCCTTGAGAAGAGGATCTCAAACCTCCTCTTCTTGGCCTATAAATTCAACACAGACCAAAGGGTAAGGGGGGACTTCTGAATGTAAACTTATGTTGTTGGAATAGGGCTAGAAAACTTGTCACCTAAGCAGAGGATTGGAGATCATTGGAAGGAGGCTTACATCATCAAGGCAAGGTTGTATTGCTTATTCTTGTTTAAATATTAATACAAGCAATTGTTTATTTCCTAAGTGCACTTGTTTTAATGTTCTTTGCAAAGCTCCTCGATCTTTTGGATGATTTATAACTGAATATTGGTTTAATCCTATGATATGTGATATGTGGCAAGTTTTATTTGCTTTGGGTTTCATCTTTATCTACAATATGCTTTTATGCCTTGTTTGTTTATGTTTATGCAGATCTTCCTTTGAAGCAATGAGGAAAGGCTTTTGAAAGAATCAGAAGGACTTCCACAGGAATTTCGTAGAAAGGTAAGAGGCTCTTACATAGCTCATACATTATGCTTCAATTATGAATTAAGGAAAGGTAACAATCACTTGTTTTGTTTGTTACTAGATCTCTTTAGAGTCTAGGGAGATCTCTCTTGTCCACAAGAGAGATTTGTCCACCATAACAGCAGGTGGGTTCAACAAATTATTGTCATAGGCTTTAGGGGTTCAATTATAATGTTGCTAGGTCCTTCACAAAGGGGTTTGATGGGAAGGTGGTAACTCTTGCTGACATTTCATTCCCAGTTACAGAGGGAGTCATTGTTGAGGCAACATGCTTGCCTAGTTATGGGGATAAATGGTTTAAAACCCAAAACCTTCTGGGTATAAACATAAGATTTTTCTTGAAGGAAGAGCACCGAAATGAAAATTGGAGGATGAATGTGTAAAGAACGTGGCTCAAAACCACCTGGAACGACGCCTTAAAGTTCATACAAATGTATTTTACATGTGAGGGCAGGTATGATAGGATTTCCATGTACCACTTCAAGTTTCTGGCTCATTTAGCCGGTTAATTAAGAATGGACATGCCATTTTTCTTGTTAAATATTCTTATGAAATTGTCTGAAAAAATTAGAGCAAAACCCAAGTCTTCCCCCCATTTCATTTTTCATGACGGTTTGATTAAAATATTAGTTGTCAATCATCTGAGCACGATTGGAAGAACTTGAGTTTATTTCTTACTCCGAGGAGGGTTTGTTGAACCAATCGCTACCAAACCAAAAGTAGTAAAGGGTAAGAAATTAAGAATGGCTAAGAACCCTATCCAAAATCCTGAAGCTCCAAAGCAAACAATTTCCTTTGTCCTTACCAAAAGTAGGAGAAAAGCTTCGTTAGGTAAATAAATAGAAGACCTTGTTTCTTTTTCTATGGGAGAAAAAGTGCATGTAAGAAGGAGTAGGAGGGTTCTTGGGAATAACACTTTAGATTCCCCTAAAAAATAGTTTCCAGAGGTTCCAAAAGATTACCCTACTAATAACCCTAGAAATAATAAAGAAGAAAGGGGCTCAGGAGATAAACTCAGTGAGACAGAGGACTTAAAAGATCAAATCCAATAATCCAAGCTAGCACAAAAGGAAGAGGAGAAAGAGGTTACCCTAGCTAAGATGTATGGGATCATAAGACCCCATGTAAGGCCCGCAAATAAGCTTAGGCTCAACTCTAAATTGAACAGAACCCATCTTTGAAAGAGCAAGTCAATGTTATTGATGATATACCTATGAAGGATTTTCTAATCAACAAGGAGGAAGCTTCAAGTTCCTTTAAGAAGAAGAAGCCCCGAAAAAAGATTAAAAGAGAAAAATAGGACCCCAAAGCCAAGAAAAGCAAAAAGACAAAATAGATTGAAACAAGCAACATGGACCTTTCGTTAGACGTAACAGAAAATGTTAAATAAGTATCCCAATGATAACATTGTTAAATGTTCTGGTAGCGATGATTTTTGATATATTTTTGATAGCATTGTCAAATATTTTGGCAAAGCTAACCTTTGATCTATTTTTTACAGTGCCGCCAAATGTTTAACCAATGCTTGCACTATTTTGCTTTGACAACAAATATACCCAGATATTATGTCAACACCTTAATTGTACTCCCTAGCAACATAGTTTTTAAGGTGATAAGGATATGGATTTTTTCAAAATATTTTTGGAGAATATCTATTGCACAACAAGCACTATCTTGATAAGGACAAAGCATAGATCAAAGGGAAATTTCCATTTTGAGTGGATTAGTCAACATCAAAGCAGGATTTTGAGTCTAGAAACAAAGGATTCTCCAGATTTTGCTGCAGATTATACTTGACCTATTTCGATCCACATCTTCAGCAGACTTCGTAGCCACAAGGCCACTTTTTGTTGTCATGAATTATCAACGCATTATTTCTTCCTTGTAAATGTATTTTCAATTTTAGTTTTAATAGATTAAAGATATATACATACATATTTAGTATTTTGTAGTTAAAACTGCCCAAAAACTATGGATTTCAGTTTGTAAGCTTTTATAAAGTTGTGAAAAACAAAGAACCAAGAGTTGGTTTTTTTGAAAACATACTTATATTGTTTATGTTTTATTTTTGAGATTAATAAGATTTTTAAGGCAGAAGTATTAAAGCTTTCATGTCAGAGATTCCTTTTGTGGTGTTTATTAGTTTGTTTCCTTAAATATGTTTCTTTCCTGTGCGAGATTTCATGGATATTAAGTCTTTATATTTGATCTAAACTTAACTGTCATGGAATTCATCTTTGTTGAGATGCTCTACAGTTATGAGATTCAAATATTTTCACCATTTTTGCTAAAGTTGCACATAACTCATTGTGATGCTTTGCTGTAATGGTTTGTTCTTTTTTCCTAAGTAGCAACATGATAATCAAAGGTCTAAGTAAACATTATCATATTTGCTCTAAATGATGACATACATTGAGTCTTCTTCTCTCATCATTAGAGAAAACCTATGTTTGTGCTTCTCAATTTTTTTTTGTTGATCCTCCAAGTGCTAGTGTAGTGTCGGGTGGCAGAAACATCTCTTTGGCTGCTCACTTTCAAGCTTTGAAAAGTGATATGAAATGGATTTGTCCCCCTCAATTTTATCCTCATGGTGCTACATCTCCTTCAAGGCCACAAATTCAGCTGCTTTGATAACATATGATCCATAAATAGTAGGCTTATGGCTTGTTTATCTCATCAACATGGATCATTGTGAAAATAAATATATATAAAAACAATGATGTCTCTAAAATTCAATGAGTGTTTCTAATGCAATTCATTAATCAATTATCAATGCAATGCCATTCATTTTTTAACAAAAATGAGTATTTTTTTCATTAAGTCTGCGCCCGGTCACGGAAAATACTCAGGAGATTTACATTACTGATTTGGTCTTGGGCATTTGGAATTGCAAATTGCATCTATCTACCCCATCCCAAATTACAACAAAATCCCCAAACCGACCAAGTACTCTTATTGTTCTAGATGTATATACACAACAAAATTGTTGATTTTCTCTTGGGCATTTGGAATTCCAAATTTCATCTATCCACCTCATCCCAAATTACAGCAAAAGCCCCAAACCGATTAAGTACTCTTTTTGTTCTAGATGTATATACACAACAAAATTGGAACACCATCAAAGTACACTTAACTCCTACCATTACATTAAGTCGTATCAGAATCCTCAACAAGATGATTAAGATCAAATTCTTAAGGACAATCACCTGGAGGAATTGGAGGACGATTGAGTTGGAAGTTCAAGTCCATGGTAATGTTGTGCAGAGCCTCCACTTCATCCTCTGATCGACTAATTTTATTTTGTTGGGCCTCCATTGATTATGTTTGGGCTTTATCTACTTCCTGTCACTTGTAAATTAGGACATACAATTCATAGATATTTGCAATCATCTCTTCATGGGCCCTACGGAAATGGTTTTAAATAGTTGAGACAAAAGAGTTATTATCAAAACTAGAATCCATAGGTGATAGATGTTGTGACGCAAACCAAATACAAGTAGAGTAGTTCAGATTTGGACGAGATAACCCAAATACCTGCGTCAAAGGAAATTACCCGACCTATCTATGAAAGAAATTCAACAGAATATCACCTCTTCCCAAAATCCCACTTCGACCTTGCTCTAGATTATAATTCAGAATTCAGGAACACCAGCAGTTGTTTGATGGAGCATTAAGGAAATTGAGCCAAGAATGGAGAATTTTACCTTTGAATCAACAAAAATGTTGTGCCTTCCACTCTTGACATAACAAAGCCTAGAATTCCTACCAAGATATGAAATCCACAAAATAAGAAGAGCTTATGGAAGCTTCACATAAAATTACCAATATTCCCAAGTGTTCTTTGCTCGACGAAGCGAAGTCACCTTTCTCTCAAGACTCAGAGAGTCAACGACCCTTTCCTAGACCTGCTTATTTGAAATTGAGGAATCTACACCTCATATCCACCATTTTAACTCCTTTCGGAAGAACATATCCATGTATGACTGCAAATTCATCTCACCTGAGCTGGGTTCCCAAAGCCAAAAAATTAACTTCCCATTACCTGAAGATGCACTTTCCTCGCTCGCCATGGTATAAACCTCACTCCCCTATCTAATATTCCTCATATCCCATGGGAATGGCTCACTGGAGAGGGTAATTAAAATGAGAGTCGTAGATGTTGAGAAAAGGATGACAAGAGCCATAATTAATGCCAATGAATGCCACACATTTGCATTTATTCGAGCCTTGTAGGTTGCCACGATTGTCAGGTATGTAATGAGTCCTTCCTTCATTGTTGATGTCACCATATTTATGAGGATGCTAATTAAGTCGTAGTCTAACTAACCATATTCTAATGATGCTAATGATTAAACGTTGAGGAATGAGGAGGGAGTGAATGTATGGGAATTGGGGGAACAAATTTCCACCTACTAACTTAGTAAAACAAAATGGAGAAGCCATGGGATGAGGGAGGGGTAATAATTATACTTCATAGACATCAATTAGGAGATGATAGTTTGGTCAATGATTCCATTGATTTCTACTTATCCTTCCGCCAAGAGGCAAGCTTTGTTGGCCAAGAGTTCAACATCGCTATTGAGACTCTGAAGGATATGGTAGGGGGAATAATTAGAGAAAGATCCCAGAATAATAATGATGCGATGAAATAGTTAACTTAGCATATTATCAAATGGGGGAGTCTTTGTTCTAAGATGGAGAATAATTAGGAAGGAGTCACCTATGATAGTTATATATTTGATGCTCCTTTTGGATGTTAAGGTTAGCCCCAAGAAAAGACCGGGCATCTCTACCTGATTGTTGGATTTTCTACCAAGCCGCCAAGAGAATTTGTCCATAATTATTCCCTCAAGGGTCAAAAGAATCCCTCCTTCTCCTTTCACCATTGGTTTAATTAAATTGTTAATTATTAATCACCTAAGGAAAATTGGTAGAACTTGGGAGCATTTCTTATTTTGGGGAGGGTTTGTTGAGTCAGTTTCTGCCAAGCCTAATACCATTAAAAGAAAGAAACAAAGAAAGATTTACAACCCTGTCCAGACTGTTGAAATTCTAAAACAATCAACCTCCTTTGTCCTTACCAGAAACAAAAGGAAAGATTCTATGGACAAACACATTGAAAACCCTGTTTTGCTTCCTGTGGTAGAAACAGTATATGTAAGAAAGTGTAAGAGGGTTCTTGAGGAAAAAAATTCAACACTACAACAAAACCCTGTGATTAACATCCCTTTTTTCTTCCTTTTTTGTGTCTAGAGCCAATTTTTGGTGCTATTTGTGTCCATTTCTCAAATATGGTGCCAAACTTGATGCAAAGTTTTTAATGAGTTTTGCAACAAGTTTTACACCATGTTTAGCACCATGTATTATAATAGGTTTTGCACCAGATTTTACACTGGGTTTTATGCCAAGTTTTGTGCCATCCTTTGCACCATGTTTTGCATCAATTTTGGCACCCAATTTTGTTTCACCAACTTTTGCATCCTCTATTGCATCCACTTTTTGCGCCTACACTTGCATAAACTTTTGCATCATCTCTTGCATCCTCTTTTGCATCCCCTTTGCACCAAGTTTTACATTGAGGTTTGTGTCTAGTTTTGCATCTAATTTTGCATCCACTTTTACATCTTGTTTTTCATCCATATTTACATCCCATTTTTCCTCTGTTAATGTGTCCACTTTTGCATCCAATTTTCTTGTGCCATAATTTGCACCTAGTTTGGCACCTCCCTTTGCACCCATTTTTTCTTTTAAACTTGTATCCATGATTGCATCCTCATATAGATATAGGTTTTCATCGCTTTTTACATATATTGTGCATACCTTTTTGTATCCACTTTTGTTTCAAGATTTGCATCAGGTTTTGTGTCCATATTGCATCAAATTTTGTTGCATCAACTTTTGCATCATATTTTGCATCCATTGTTTCACCCATGTTTCACTTTTGCATTCATTTTTGCATCTTATTTTGCATCTATCATTACATCCACTTTTTTTGTCACACAATTTGTGCCATGTTTTGTACTTACTATTGTACCCACGTTTGCTTCCAATTTTGCATCCATCTTCACATCCTCTTTTGCATCAAATATTGCATCCACTTTTGTGTTGGGTTTTGCATCTCATTTTGTATCTTCTTTTGCATCTACTTCCATTACATCCATATTTTGCATCCAATTTTGTTTCTCCTGTTTCACCCATGTTTGCATCCACTTTTACATCCCTCATTGCATCTTGCCTTGCATTTAAGTTTGAATCTTTTTTTGTGTCTATTATTACATCCACTTTTGTTGTGCCATATCTTGTGCCTATCATTGCAACCCACATTTTCTTCCACTTTTGCATCCACATTTTCATCCTCTTTTGTGTCCAAGTTTGCATCAAATATTGTTTATGTTTTTTGCATCCCATTTTGCATATACTTTTACATCGACTTCTGATGCATCCATTTTTTCATCTAATTTTGTGTCCACTATTGCACCCATGTTTGGTCAATGTTTACATCCCTTTTCTCATCTAAGTTTGCCTCCTTTTTGCATCCAAGTGTGTGTCCTTTTTCTGCGTTCATTGTTATATCTGTATTTGTTTCACCACAATTCATGCTAAGTTTTATGCATACTATTGCACCCATGTTTTCTTCCACGTTTTCCATGTTTTCTTCCACTTTTTCCATGTTTGCATCCTATTTGTGTCCAAATTTTCATCAACTATTGCATCTAATTCTTCATCCACTTTTGTGTCAATTTTTCTACCTTTTTTTTCATCTACTTATGTTGTATCCACTCTTCATCCAATTTTACATCTATTTTTGCCCACATGTTTTTGTTCACTTTTGCATCCCTTTTCCAATGCTCATCATAATTTTTACATTGATGATAATTCTTATGACATTGATAATTATGAAAAACTGATGACAATGTCAATAATTATGACAATGATGACAATGACATGAATTGTGATTATTATGATAATGACATGATGATAAAGATGATGGGAGTTACAATGAAAATGATGATGATGATGCTAATGATCTTGGCCAATCTTCCCAATGTTTAAATGTTTTCATGGTCATAATCATAATCATTATCTTTGGCATTGTCTTCCAATTCATCATCATATAATCATCATTATCATTATTTTCATCTTGGTCGTCATCAACAATAATAATGGCATGAATGATGATTATGATGTTCATGACGAAGATGACAACAATGATGATAGAAATTACATTAATTATGATGATGGGGATGACGAAAATTATAATGACGATAATGATCATTGATCTTCTCTCAAAAATAAAGTTGTTATTTCTCTTGCATATATCATGTGTCCTAACAACCCTTTTCGAGCACTCGTAACATTTTTTGGGTTGATGATATTTCTTACGACACCTATAATTATGAAAAATTGATGACAATGTCCATAATCATGATGATGATGATGATGAAAACATCAATGGTGATTATGAAGACAATGCAATGATGAAAATAATGTTGACGATGGTGGTGGTGATGATGGCGATAATGAAGATGATGACACTCCCTCTAAACTAGGGAGGTACTCGTAATGAGACAAAAAAGTACTCTCAAGTTGAAATATTCATATAATAAGGGATCTGGATTGATAAGCATCAACGATGATTTACATCATCATAACTAACATTATCAAAATAGCAAGGCCCCGACTAACAAGTTCTATCTCTCCATTAGATCAGAGCACAATGTTGGGAGGAATAAATTTGGACACCACTACCACTCTAGGCACTTACCCCACCAGGATGTTCACTAGGTATGTCCTCACATGATCATTTCCTAATCCACTATCATAATGTTTGACACCAGGAAATGTCAATCCTCATGACTATTTTTATCTTGGATTAATGTACTTGACTTATAGTGGTTAGTCTTCATCAAAATACAAATTCTCAAAGAATATTGGTCCCAGATGTTTATCCAATCCACCGTTATCCCTACTGGTGCCTTTACTAGGCTTATGACTGTTAGTCCTAGCATAGTACATCGCACATGGATAATATGGTGTCCACCCTCACTCCCTCTCAACTAGGGAGGAGACATCCACAAGCATAAGGTTTTCTCAAGAATACCCATGATTTTCATAGAGAATAACATCATTAATTTGTTTTCATCGCATGACACCTTTATGATTAAGCATTTATAGATTTGTAGAAAAATATTTCCCCTTTTGTCTTTTGTGATGAAATAAAATCAAAAAGTGAAATCCAAAATCATTAAAGATACACTATAATTATTTATCTAATTCTAAACTCTAAGGTTGAAGTGAGAATTCATGTAAATGTTATATCTATGGGTTGTGCCAAACTTATGAAAACCTTATTCCTTAAGTCCTATATATAAGAAAAATCAAAGAAATAAAAATAAGGCCCAATGAATGGTAACTCATGTATTTGTTGGATACCTATACCAATAGGTTTCATATTTCATGATTGGCAAAATGAGTGCCAAATATGATCCATTCTTTGCTGCCACAAAGGTTCCATATTTACAAGAAAAGAAGGTGTATATAGGCCTGCATTTTCACAAAAAGTTTATGGATGACCCAACAGTCTAGTCTGGATCATGCCGTATTTTCAATTTATGTTGTAGAATAGAGAAGAAATCTGTCCAAACTGTCTAATCTTGGAAGATCAGTAGCTAGGTAGAGAAGCTAAGGTTCCCAACTGCTTAATCTGGGACCTTGGAAGGAATAAGGGTAGTATTAGATAGGAAATGAAAGCAAAAAGCCAATGAAAAGAAAAGGGCATACAAAGGGTTTGCAAGTCCAAGTGCACCCTCTAAGAAGGAATAAAAAATGTTAGGAAAACTAGTTGGGTAGGTAGATGGGGTTGCAGAAGTGGTGTCTCTTTCAAGACCAAAGTTGTTGAAACATCTACAGGAAAAGCAACACACTGGAGCATGACTAACTCCCTTGTTTTCATTTGTATATCACTCATTACTAACTCCCTTTCCCAAGCTGCACAGAGCGCAAAAGTTTATATCTTTGTCATATTCTTATGGCTTTAAAAGCCACATTTCTTGTGCAAAAATCTTTTCATTTTGATCTACTCTTGATTCCAAATTATTTTCAAAGAAAACTTGGTTGAACCAGCCCTCATCCATATGTTTCCTCCATATTAACAACTAACTCTATTACTTAGCTCCCTATACTCCATTATCCCTATTATTATAAACACCATGGTGTATAAATCCCCCATTGTATAAGTATTTCCTCCTGGTACTATAGCCATAATTTTCACTCCCTAGGAATTGAATTAACACCTGGTTAAGGTCAAGAACCCATGTTCCACCTTTTTCTCCATCTCAACCCGTTTTCCTACCCAAAAGTTCCATGTTGACCTTGAAAAACCTTTGAAGAACACCTTTGAATCCCCTAAAAAACCACCCAAGGGAGGAAACATTATGGAAATATCCTTCTCCCGCCTTATCCTAAGGTCGGGAGCCAGCTTGTCCTTTTTTCGTTATATAAAATCCATCGGACCCCTTTTTCCTATAGTCCTGCCTCCAAAAATCGTTGCACCCAAATTTTGCATAAAACCCGCAAATGTCTCATTTCCCTAAGGTTGGTGGACCAAATTATTTTTGTAAAGAAAATCATGAAAAACCCCCGAAAACTATTTGTCACATGGAGGGGCCCGCCGGTCGCGGATTGCCGAGAAATATAGTTTTTTAAACCCACCCGCTGGCTGCTATCTCCCATGCAGATTATCCATCCGATGACCGTCCAATGGCAGCTGTCCCAGATCTACGGCATGCAGCGATTTCGGGAAAACCCGACGTCCGACAGTTAATAAAGACAAGTACTATAGCCCGTGCAGGTTGATCGCCCGACAGCCGTCAGATCGCGCGCCCAAGGATCAATGGCTCACGTCAATATCGGAGGACCCGAGACGTCTGACAGATACCTTCCGATATCTGTCAGACGCTTACGTCATGCGGGGACAGTTGTCACGCCCAAATTCCATCGGAGCCCCCTCTGACAGATTCTTTGCCGTGCAGGAGGGGTCCCGATATGGTGACACCTGTCCTGCCCACGTCCCCGTCCTGCTGTCGCGCACGTCACCACCACATCTGCCTACCTCGTCCCTCATTCACCCACCTGGCCGCCACCTCATCGCCCCCGTGGACCGGTCGTTGACCGCCACGTCACCCGATGACGTCATGCTGACGTCATCCAACCCGGCCCCCCATGCTGACGTCATGCTGACGTCATCCAAAAAGCGCGCCAATAAAACTATAAAACCATATTTTACGGTTTTTCCGCCAATTTTGTCATTTTTCTGAGAAAAGCGCTGCTCCACTGTCTGCATGCACTCCACGACGACGGTTCTACCAGCCACCCTACGACCATTTGCAAGAGCTCAGAGCGCTAACCCAGCTGCTACCTCATCCCAAGCTACTGTTAAACAGGTATTTGAGTCTTCGTCTTCCTTCGAACTGGTTTTTTCATCATTTCTTGTAAAATCCACCATAAGCAGTCATAAGATTGAAATTCCACCAAGAAACCAACTACACCCTACCTCTATTGGACCGTTTAGAGTTGAAACACAGTGGCGGAGACCTCATTTAGACTTCAATTTCTGTTAAAACCCTGCCTTGTTCGCGCAATCGTGAACTCACCGCATTGTTCCCAAATTGTCAAAGAGAGTCTGTCAAACTGCATAAAAGCCTCCTCAGAGAGTTCAAACATTGTTATATTTGACTGTGTACCAACCCTATTACCTTCGGTCCCTCTCAATTCCACTGTATCAGTTAGCAGACCCGGCATTTCAAGAAATATTTGGATCAGACATGGAAACCCCTGCAGTCCTTAATGTCACTCCTTTAAATGCTCCTCAGAGAGAGCTAGACTGGCAAGATTTGGCAGACCTGGATTACCAAATCTCGGAAGACTGCAGATCCAGATGTACATTTCATATTCACCTGTTAAATGAGTTCAGGGCTAGGCATAGAGATGGAACAGACATCCTAGGCATTTGGGAGTCTTCCCTCCCAACTTTTAAAATGCCCCAAGTCACACAGTTTCCTGACCTCATCTACTTGTGTGCTAATTGTTATGATCCAATACAGAGGGCTGTAATGAATCCCCAAGGTGAAGTTGTATTCTATACCACCCCTCAGGCCATCAGGGATATGGTTCAATTTAAAACCCAAAGGAAACTGGTTCCTTTATCCCTGCTGGACTTAATTAACCAAGGGACCAAAGTACTCACAGAGGCAGAGATCCTGAAATTAAATCAACTGTTTATTAGCAAGTCGGACACAGTGCTGCATCCTCCCATCTTTGACGGATACCTAAATCAACTTGGATTGGACCTGGCCCATATGGTAAGCTCAGTACTAGGGTATAAATCAATGGAGTTTATAGAGGAAACTGTGCTAGTCATGACGACAATGTTCACCCCTGGTAAGGCCCCTATCTGCTATGACTATGCCACATATATTTCTGACAAGATACATGAGCAATTCTTGCACTTATCCAGAGAAAGGGTGTTCAGATACACTTCCTATATTTATCATCTTATTCTTTATCACCAACATGAAAAGTTCTCTTTTGAAATCAAGAGAACTGATGCAGCAGGAAACCCAAGATCAGTGGTGTATTGGAGCTCAGTTTTCCATGTGCGTGCATATTCGCCCTATACATATTGTGAGTTCATAGATTTGTTCATTCATCCAGCCTTATCTTTTCTCATGACAGAACCTCCTCCAAGACTCTCTGATGAAATGCAGATGATTTTGCAATTGTCCACTGCCTACAGCATAGGAGACTGGTATTTTTACCAGCATCACACTGTGATTAGGATATATGGGTGTGAGCTGCGCCCATTCAGGCTACCCAGATTTGTGCCCATGAGGATCTTTGCCCTGGAGTATTTCAGACAATTCGGCAATGCCGATCAGATCCATTTTGCAGGGAAAGGCAAGAAGGCACAATTAAAAGTTAAAAACCAGCTTGGTCATTTTGTTTTAAACAAAAGAGAAGGATGGAAGGAGGCAGATAGGATGTTGGAAGGCCTTGGCCTAACACTCAGTTTCCCTTGGAAGCCTTATGACCCCAATGGCTTTATATCTTTGAGAAGATTGAAATACAAACTCTCTAGCTATGAGCATGAGAGCAAGCTCCATATATCAAGACATGCCAACCAACCAAAATGGAAGAAAAACACCTTAGTAGAGCCTGTATCTCAGGAAGAGCTAGTTGAGAGGGCTAGAAGACGTTTGTTGAAAATGGCTGACTTGGAGTGTCCTTCTCAGGTGCCTGCTCTACCAAGTCCTCACACAACAGCACCTGCTTCCTCCTCTGCAACACAACAAGAGGCAGCACAAACTTCAGTACAGGGACAGAGCAAGGGAAAAGACAAAGAAATGGAAGAAGAAGAGGGCCAGCAAGGCCAACAACAGCAACCCCAGCAACAACAGCAACAAACTGATCAACAGGATCAGGAAAAACAAAAAGCAGAAGGCCAGGCAGCCACTCAAGAAAAGACAACCAATATGGCACCTCCCAGACAGGATTCTAGGGTAGATTCCTCTGTCCTCCAAACCCCTCAAAGGGAGGACACTAGCAGAAAAAGAGAGAGGGAGACCCCCCTCACAGAAGGACCAGATAAGAGGCAGAGGCTCAATCCTTTCTCAGAGGAAGAAATGCAAAGCCTAGAGACCTCTGCCAGCTCCTTGCATCAGGAGTAGGACAAGGCAACACTTGGGGAGGTCAGCTCCTCAGGGCAACAGCAGAATACAGCTGCAGGCATAAAGGAGCAGTTCAAAGACGCCAAAAGGAGGAGTGAGCCAATAAAGATTCGGCTCTATAATCATTTATTGAATATGGCCCCTGCAAACCAACAAAGGCTAATGGCTGCCTTTGACGTGCAAGAAGGCAAAATGACTATGAGCCATTTTGCCCCTACAGTGCAGCAACCTCAAACGGCTGCAGATTATATAAGGACAAACCTAGAAGTCCTTTCAAAAGACATCCACCCCATGGACCAGATCGAGCTCCACAAGCAGACGGGTGAGATGGTCTATGCCACTCTGGCAGATAAGACCTTGATAAATTACAGGCTGCAAAACAGTTTAAACAACACTGCAGCACAACTTGAATTGGAGAGGGCATCCTCTCAAGCCAAGGACAACAGGATCAAGTTATTGGAAGAAATAATTATAGAGTTTGGGCATGATCCCAATGACGTCAAGGCAATACAGCAGGTCCTTAAACTGAGGGATGCAGACATGGCTGCAATTAAAAAGAAGATGAAGATTCCCCCAACTCTACATCCACAAACAGATGAAGTTGCCTAGCAGAGGCAAGAAAAGGATGTTGTAGCATTATTAATGACTCTATATCAAGAGCTGATGGACACACAGCAAAAGCTGCAGGACACAGAAACAACACTAGAAGCAGCACTACAAAGGAGAGAAGCAGGGCAATCTTCCAAACCGCCCACAGAAACAATAGACCTTGAGGAAACCCCTCAAGAAACCATCCCTCCAAAGCAACAGGCACCAGAAACAGCACCAGCCACTACAGCACCAGCCACTACAGCAGCAACAATAGAACAGGCTGAGAGCCTGGACATGCTAAAACTAAGGCAGGAGATTCAGGTGCTAGAATCTCAAATGTCAGAACTCAATCAAGCCAAAGAAAGCTTAACAAAGATAAATGAGAAATATGATAAGTCTAAGCAAAACGTGGCTGAGAGGGAGAGAGAAGTAAAAGCTCTGAAGAAGACAATTGCACAGCTAGAAAAAGAGCTCAGTTTTGAGAAGGTTACAGCAGAGCTTAAGCAGGTGATTTGGACCGCTATTGGGCAATCAATCACCAACCAATGGGAGTACATTGATGCCATTTATGAGCAAGTGGGACTCATTGGCAGGGCAAGAAAAGAACTACAAAGAGCAAGAAACTCCCTAGGCAACATGGCAGACCTTGCCCCCAGAATGATTGAAGTCCTCAACTACAGGACAAGTTCCCAGCTGGTAAAAATGGGAATTGGTAACAGGACTGAAACCATTTCCCTGATCAAAAGAGCCACAACAATGAAAAATTTAATCCAAACCCTAGACAGGAGAATCCAAGATATGCAAGCAGATATAAACAAATTTCAGAATAGGTTCTCAGCCCTGCAGGACAAAGGGCTCCCCAACTTGCTAGAATCAGGAAATTACTCTCTCACGAAAAATACATCAAGAGGGTAAGCACTTTTGCAGCAATTCAGATTGCTGAGACACCAAGAACATCTACAACAGGCCCACTAACAGGGAAAATTCTTTTTGAAAAATTAGATAATTTGTTTTTTATTAGAAATGAAGTATCACATCTGTTTGATGAGCCCCCTCATTTCTACAAATACACAGAGGCTGATGAGACCTTAGCGTCAATTTTGAGACATCAGCTTCCCCCTCCAGACACATGGCAAGATTTGATAAAGTTACTTTTAAACCAAAGTTGAGAAGAGTAAATCTTTTGGTAAAAGGTTTATACTACACATACAGGTAAGCAAAGGCCATAAACAGCAAATATGAAGACGCTGAGCCAACTCAGCACAGGTACTCGACTCCAGC
This sequence comes from Pinus taeda, assembly GCA_000404065.3. Lineage (NCBI taxonomy): Eukaryota > Viridiplantae > Streptophyta > Pinopsida > Pinales > Pinaceae > Pinus > Pinus taeda. The sequence goes on along the minus strand of APFE031278014.1, from coordinate 4,336 downwards.
AGCAGCATCAGCAAGCACAGGTGGCAGGGCCAAGGAGATACAAAAAATCAGAATGGCAGAGCACTTCATTCTACATTTATGATAAAGCCGCACAGCTGACTCCGCAGTGCCCAAAGGTCAAAAATTTATCCTGACAGGAATAAAAAGCCTTTAAGAGTCATTTATATTTGCAATTACTTCTCATCTACTCTCCTTGTACGAGTGTAAGAGATATTTTCCTCTCAGATGACTCAATACCTGAGATATTTCTGTATGAAACATCTATATATTCCCCCTCGCGTTTGTTTAGAGGGGTTGGACTCAGGATGTAAAGAAGCTCTCGTTTTCTCTTCTGTCACTTTTATATTGTAAAGATTCAGACAGCTAATACGAAGAACAATGGGATTTCTTCAGATATTGTCTCTCATGGTGACTTGCTGGTGTGTGGTTTAAAATTGCAGGATTCCTGTGTATTCCATGGCTCAATAAGTTTCCTTACTCCTTTCTGTTACAATTATGTTTGCCATACTTTCTTGTATCTCTCATGTTTCCCACATATATTCAATTCTCTGAATAGCTAGGAAAAAGAATAACCCAGGATTTAATCTTTGATTACCCTGAGTTCAATCCTAGCTGTTTTATATGTTTTCTTCAGTTATGGTATTTAAAGAGTAATTCTTCAATGCTACCTTTAATACTGTATCATCACTAGAGCATGTTATTTCAGGAATTCAAGAAATTACTCCCAGATAACAGACCTCTTTCACACCAGTCAACTTAAGTAAAGAATTCTTCATTGCTTTTTGCTAAGTTGTTTCCACTTTCGCTCTCAATCTTTATAGTTTGTTTCATAGGATACATACAGGCCCTGTTTTTACCTCCACACTTCAGTCAAGACCTCAAGGGAACAGTAGCCCAAGACCCCATTGCCCAATGGATTAGTTTCACCTGAAGACAGACATTAAAAGCTTTCAGAAGCATCTTCCCAACCAAACACAAAACAACCAAAAATTCAGTTCATAACTAGCCTAAAACCTTCACTAAAAGCAGTGACAAAACTAACAGAGAGAGCCCTCTCTGACTATAGCTGGGCTAGAAGCTGTAGCCCAAAGATTGGTTAGTGGTTACCCCGGCCGTATTCTCTTAGGATTCAAAGAGAACAACCTGGGTGTTAACAGTATTCACTCCCTCTTTGGAAAACATATGAATATATACACTCCTAGTCACACTTGATCACATGTTTTTGATGGTTAAATCATGAAGTCCTGTTTTCCCCTTTCATTTTCACTTCATCATTTAAGCACCTAATTGATGATCTAGTGATTGTTTGTTGCCTAAGAGTTTCATGTCTACTCTTGGTATACTTGGGTCAAACTACAGTAAATTTATGTGACGGAGTGAAATAATTAAGTTTGTGGAGTTATTAGAACAATGTATTAAGTTAATCACCCCACACACATGTATTACATCTCATTGATCCACATGTGTGGGTTGGAGACTCATTGCTTGAGAAATTTAATGGAGACTGCTTTAGGGCTTTGATGGTATAGCTTAAAAATCTCTTGGTAAACATTGTGATTCATCCTTTCTTTTCCTCTATATAGTTGATAATATTGATTATAGCTGCCTAATTTGTCTTTTCTGCTGCTGATATCTTGCTAGTTGTAGGATCAATTCTCTCCTTTCCTTTCTTCGGTGGTATCAGTGAATCCATCTTTGGTGTTGTAGCTTCCTTTCTTTTCTGAACGGGATTGATAGGCACATCTCGGTTCCTCAATGAATACTGCTTCTGTTGAGTGGACAAGGCATTCAAATATCCTCTTTGGTAATCATCTAAATCTGCGTCATTAGCTAAGATAAAATCTTCATCTTGTTGGGCACCTGAACTTTCTCCATACTCATCTTCTTTGGTGATGTAAATGGGCAGATCATGAGGAGTAAAGAAGTGGTTTTGGTCCCCTGCTACATCAGCATCTTCATCTGAATCTTGAGTTACAAAATTCTGAAAAAGAGGAGTTTTGATTGGTTGTTGGGCTGCCGGCTCGTGTACTCTTGGTTCACACTGCTTGTTTCTGTACTGAGGTTGTTGCTGGCCACGGTAATTTGGATTACGAATCTGCAGTTCTGATTTGTCAAGGTTGAGTCTTTTGAACATCTCACGAAGCCAAGGTGGTTCTGATGATATAGATTCTTCCTTTATAGTCACTCTTTTCTCTGCCTTCAAACATGCTCTCTTGTCGTTCAGATTTGCCTCAACATTGACAGCAATCTTTTGCATATCTTCTAAAGTAGGCGGATCTTTGTCCCGTAATGAATAAGCCATCTCCGGATCAAAGCCATCCGGGAATTTGAGAAGAGCTGATTTTCTAGATGGTCTTAAATCATCAGGAATAGCATTATAAACTATATTGAACCTGATAATGTAGTCTTGGACAGACTCACCGTGATTGCGTTTGATATTATTATACTCGGCATTGATCTGAAGTGGATCCTTTCTAAGTTCCCAACGATCAAGAAACTACTTCTGAAGTTTAGCCAACGTAGGTATACTTCTAGCTCCCAAGCCTCTGAACCATTTTCTTACCTCTCCTCCAAATGTTTGCACAAACAATCGCATAGTTACATGCTCATCATCAATCTCATATAAATCATAAAAAGTTGCCATTTTGTCTATGTGCTGCTGAGCGAACACACTTTGAGGAGTACCATCAAATAAAGGGATTTTACTCTGATAGTCCGCGGGCATATCATGCAATTGCTGAGGTAAGGCAAGAGGTGCAAAGCGAGCAGCCTTTGCTCTAGGTGGATTTACTCTCGGTGTTGTTGGCGGAGTAGATGTTGCTACTGTATGGGGAGTATGCGGAGGAGTATGCGGAGGAGAAGCAATGTGGGATGAAGAAGGGGAATTAGCTGTAGATTCGGAGTAAGTAATTATAGGCTGCACAGGAATGGTAGGAATGAAAGGCGGTTCAGTAGGAACTCTAGAAGTAGATGCCGTGACGATGGATCCAATGTTTTCAGATATGACTTCTAAGAACTCAGTAAGATTGGATGCTTGGATGGTGGTCTAAAGGTGCCTCAAGATAAAATTGTCAATTAATTTATTGTGCCTTTCAAATTCAAGAGCTGCAGCATAGTCAGAATTTGGAACAATAGAATCGAGAGCGTTTTCGGACTTGGTTTTGAACAATGACAATTCAAACCTTGTGTCGAAAGGAAGTTCTTCAAGGTATTCAAAAAGTGCAGGACATGAATGAGATTTAACCAAGGGAGTCACCGAGCTTTCTTGACGGAGGATTTTTCGAATCAAATTTGGATTTTCATAAATAGGAGGTGGATTCGGATCTGGATTAGCTCTTGTATGTCTTTTTGAAGCCAGTGTATTTATCAGGAGATCAAAAGAATGAAAGTAATTCAGCCAATCGTTTGCTAGACTCAATCATCCAAAGGTCTAGAACGATCAAAGGTACTGGGGTGATTTGCAAATCAAAGTTTCGCAAGCTAACCGGAGATCGACTGAAGCAACATTTATCTACTTCCGCTTATGTATAGCAAGAGCGTTTCGAAAGCTACCTGGCGTGACTTCAGACTCCGTCTAAGACTTGTGAAACAAACTCATCAACAAGCAGGCCATTTGAGATTTCTCCCTAGTATGGTCGCCACTATGTTAGCGCTCAAATATGCCTTAGGCTGAAATAAGGCAAGACTCAAGGCCACATCAAACCACACTCAGCATCGTAGCTAGCCCTACGAGGACAGGAGAGGGCTCTCTCCGGGTCAAACTCAGCAAAAGGTATTCGAAAAGGCTCGAGATGACTGAATTGATGACTGATTTTAGGCTAGGTATTAAGTACAAAGAGTTTAGGATTAATTTTTTATGATTTTGTTGAAATCAAGGGAAAGGCAATTTTGGGTGCGGGGATGAGGCACAGTTTTTGCAGAGGTCCACTTGGGGAAAGATAGGAAATTGTTTTGATGCCTTAAAGCAGGTGAGATGGATTGATCAGACTGGTGAGAGGCTAAAGAGAGCAAGGGGTCTCAAGGATTCTCCTTAAACTGAAGAAAACATAGAATATTAAACTAATTTAAAGGCAGAGCATAGCAATTTCATGGATTCTACCTTAACACTTCATTTGCTTAATAAGAGAAGATTCAATAGAGATAATGATTCACATACAAAACTTACAAATACTGAAAGAAAAACACCATCAAGACATAAAGCCACATGGATCCCAAGTAGTGCTGCAAAACCCTGGTCTTTCCTTTGCCAAAAATGCTCGTAAAATATGTACAATATAGTCTCAAAACTATCCCAAGAGTCCAACCTCTTCTACTGAATGAAAACTTACATATATAG
>APFE031278013.1:0-14441 GCA_000404065.3 Pinus taeda | reverse complement strand
CAGAAGGAAGGGGTCGATTATGAGGAAACTTTTGCTCCCACAGCAAAATAGGCCACCATCTGGACACTCTTTGCACTGGCAGTTCAGAACGGTTGGAAAGTCCATCAAATGGATGTAAAAACTGCCTTCTTGAATGGAGATCTAAAAGAAAATGTTTTATGTCCCAGCCTGAAGGATTTGCTGTGAAAGGACATGAACATAAAGTATGCAAACTTGTGAAGTCCTTGTATGGCCTCAAATAAGCACCACGAGCCTGGTATGAAAAGCTAACTGAGCATCTTCTGAAACTCAATTTCAATCATTTTGATCTTGATGATGCAACTTTATTTGTCAAGAAAGTTGGCAAAACAGTTGTATATCTTGTGGTATATGTAGATGATCTTTTAATGACAGGGAACAATGAAAGCTACATTGCATCCATAAAGAAGGAATTGGGGAAAAGTTTTGAATGACTGATTTGGGCTATGTTCATTACTATCTTGGCATTGAAGTAACCCAACATCCAAAGTCCATATTTCTTTCTCAAAAGAAATACATTGGAGATTTGTTAAACAGATTTGGCATGACAGAGGGCAATCCTCTTACTACTCCAATGGAACAAAACTTAAAGCTCACATCTATTGAGGGAAAAGAATTTGAGGATGCAACAAAGTATAGACAACTTGTAGGAAGTCTCAACTACCTTACTACTACTAGACTAGACATTTCATTTGCTGTTGGAATCCTCTCCAGGTTTGTGCAAAAGCCTTGTGAGGGACATTGGTCTGCTGCAAAAAGAGTTCTAAGGTACTTGAAGAGAACTCAAGACTTTGGAATCAAGTATACACAGGTGGACGACTCCAGCTTAATTGGATACTCTGATTCAGACTTCGATGGAGACAAAGAAACTAGGGTATCTACTTCAGGATATGCTATGAGTCTTGGATCAGGAGTTGTCTCCTAGAGATCACGCAAACAATCAGTTCCAGTAGATTCCACAACATAAGCAGAATACGTGGTAGCAGCTGAAGCAACAAAAGAAATTGTGTGGCTCAGGAAAATTCTTGAAGATTTGTAGGTAAAACAATTACAATCAACTCCACTCATGATTGACAATACCTCTGCAATAAAGTCGGTCGAGAACCCAAAGTTCCATGATCGAACGAAGCACATCAATACTAAATATCATCTGATTCGACATCATGTTGAGGCCAAAACAATCCATCTTCGTCATTGTTCCACTAATGAGCAAATTGCAGACATCTTCACCAAAGCGCTTGGAAGAGACAAGCATGAATGATTCAGAATGATGCTTGGACTCACCAACATCGCTTCAGATTAAGGGGGGGAATGTTGACACCTAATCATCAGGATTGGGTGAATGTAATTAATGTAAATAAATAATAAGAAATGTGAACAGTCATCGGGTGATGAAGTGTACAGTCTCTCCCACATATATATAATAATGACCAACATGAAGGAATAATATATGAATTGTTTTGAGGAGTTACTGCCTAGCCTGACAGACCTAAGGGACCAACAACTTCAACTTAAGGGAACAACTACTGGGGCCTATGGTAACAACAAATACAACTTAGGGGAACAACTACTGCTACCTAAGGGAACAACAACTGCGACCTAAGGGAACAACAACTGTAGCTTAAGGGAATAGTTATTGCGACCTAAGATAACAACAATTGCAACTTAAGGGAGCAACTACTGTGACCTAATGAAACAACTATTATGCCCTAAACAAAAAGAATTCCCCCATGTTTTATTATCGTATTATGAAATTTATTTATTTATATATAAAAGGATGCTTTAGTGGGTTATAGTTGCGGGGTTACCTCCCCGAGTAGCTAAAACCTGTAAATTGAAATCATTTTTTATCTCATGAAGATAAGACTCTCATGTAACAGTTGGTGATATAGGCGTAATCGGTGTCCACTGGCAAGGAGAGATATGTCAGATCCATCAATGGTAGTAAGGATCATCGTACCATTTTCATGAACTTCAGTGACCTCATATGGTCCCAGCCATCTAGTTTGAACCTTTACCGGGAAATCTTGGAATCTGAAATCGTACAATAGTGCCAAATTGCCTTTTTGGAAATATTTCATTTTTATGAGGCAATCATGCCATTTGGCCCTTTGTTGTTGAACAACAGTTGTGTGTTGTAAGGCTGCCAAGCATATTTCATCTATTTCATTAGCTATTGCAAGCAGTGTTTATGTGATTATATCAAATCCAGCCTAACTTCCCTTGCGGTTTTGAGGGTCTTAATTTCAAATTCTATTGAGAAAATGGGTTCCTTCCCCAAAACGAGCTGGTATGGTAAGTAACCAGTAGTATTGCGCCACATTGTTCGATAGGCCCATAGGGCCTCAAGAAGCTTGGCGGCCCAATTCTGGAAATTGGTGGATGTAGTTTTGGTTAGAATCGACTCCAGAACTTTATTAGTACTTTCCACCTACCCATTTTCTTGTGGATGGTAGGGGGAAGTAACACTGTCTTTAATGTGATACTTTTGCATTGTAGTAGAAATCTTATGGGAAATGAATTGTAATCCTCCATCTATGATGATCTCCCTGGGATATCCATATCATCATAATAGTTCAAACAGAAAGCTAATAATTGTCTCTTTTGTGTATTTTGAGAGAGCTACTACTTCCACCCATTTGGTCACATAATCTATGCAGACCAAAATATATGTCTTTTGGTTGAAAAGCAGGTTAAAGGTACCCACAAAATCTAATGCCCATCTATGAAAGGGTTTAAGTAAAACTTTAGTTTGTAGGGGAATTTTATCAGCTTGAATAGGACAACCCATCCTCTGACATCTATCACAGCTCTTGAAATTTTTTTTTGCATCCTTAAATATCATGGGCCAATAGTAGCCCATCTGCAATACTTTATGCCCTGTCCTTCGATCAGCAAAATTCCCTCCACATGGTTCGTCATGGAAAGCCTTAAGGATATCGTAAATCTCTTCTTCCCTAATGCATCTATGGATTTGAAGATCTAACCCTGTGTGAAAGAGATATCTGTCAATCCAAGAAAATCACAGACTACGTTGAATAATAGGCTTCTTTTCCTCAGAAGGTAAATGTGTTGGAAGTTTTCATGCTGCCGGGTAGTTTTCCACATCTACATGCCATGGTGTTTTTACCGTTACAACAAACAAGTGTTCATCTAGAAACTGATCTTCCACAGGTGACGAGTCGGCTATTGTAGGGATTCTGGATAAAAAGTCTGCAACCAGGTTCTCCTTCCCTGGTCGATCTCTTATGATAATGTCAAATTCCTATAATAACAATAGCTAGTTCATTACTCGACCATTAGTAACAGGTTTATTAGCTAAATATTTAGTGGCTGATGATCGGTGTCTAAAAAAACGGAATATCCTATTATATAGTGACGAAACTTATTATGTAGTTCAGCTTTGTGGGTGTTAGATTCTTGCTAATATAATAGATAGCATTTGGATTTTTATCTTCTTCTTGCCCAAGTATGACTCCTATTGCTGTATCAGATGCATCCGCTGAAATATTTAATGGAAAACTCTAATTTAACCCTCGTAACACATGGGTTATTGAGACCATCTTCTTAAGATCAGCAAAAGCAACATCGCATTTGTCAGTCCATTCAAATTCCACATTTCCTGTTAACACATACAAATGTGTTTTTATCTTTAAAAAATGTGCTATAAAGCGACGATAATAACCAACATATCCAAGGAAATTGTGTACCTTTGTCTATGTACGCAAAGTAGGCAACATAAGACTTACCTCATTTTTTTTTTCTGAATTGACATGAATGCCTGCAACGGAGATATAATGCCCCAGAACCACACCTTTTGTCATCATCATATGGAATTTTCATTCCTAAGGCATAATCTGGTGGAAATACAGCATTCAAGAACTTTCTCCAAATTCTGCAAGGCTTGCTCGAATTCACTGTCATAGGGGGTAAAATCATCCATGTAGAGTTCAAGTCCTTCACTGATTAAATCAGAAAAATGCTCAGAATTTCTCTATGGAAGGTAGTTAGTGCATTACACAGCCCAAATGGTAAAACCTTATATGAAAAGGTTCCCCATGGATAGGTAAATTTGGTTTTGTCCTAATTTTTAGGAGCAATTTGGATTTGATTGTTTCCACTGAAACAGTCAAGAAAAGAAAAAAAAAATCCCAGCAAGAGTATTAAGGACTTGATTTACAAAAGGAAATGGGAAATGATATTTTTGTGTAGCTTTATTCAATTCCCTATAATCCACACAAACTATCCATTTTCTATTTTTCTTGGGGACCACAACTAGAGGTGAAACCCACTGGTTGTCAGAAATATGATATATAAAATTAACATCATGAAGCTTTTGTAGTTCTTGTTTTACTATGTTCTTAAGGTGTGGATTTAACCTTGTTTGTGATTGGTGAATGGCTTGGAACCTTTCTCAATGTAAATATGATGTGTACATAATTGAGGGGTGATGTCTTTCATGTCGAAATACTCCCAAGCGAAAGCCTGTTTATATTTCTGGAGAATCTAAATCAATTTTTTACGTTGTTGTTCATCCAGATTAACTTTGATGTTCAAAGTCTTTCCGCATTCAATTTCAATGGGAGTACTACTATGATCATCATTTTGAACATTTAATTGGTCTCCCTGGGCATCATTATCAAACACTGATTTTAACATTTAGCACGTTAGATTTCCAATAGTGGATGGCTGGTTAATAAAACCACTAATCAGATCATCCTCAGTCTCCCTTTTAAAAGTAAGAGCTTCATCCAAAGTAAGAGGAGGACGCAGATTTTCTTCCTAATATTTTGGAGGAGACAGTTGGTAATTATTAATGGATAGGCTAGGTATGGAGGGTGGATATAGGATAATGTTTTTAACAACAATTCCTTTTGCAATTGTCATATTTCTTGTTTGGAACCCGATATATGCATCAACAATTGCTAGCCATGGCCTTCCTAGTATTAGAGGGTGTCCATCCAACCGATTTCTGGGGTTAATAACCAAGAAGTATACTAGATATTCCAAATAATCCACTGAGATGATAATATCTTCCAGAGTACCTTCTAGTCTAACTATCGATCTGTCATCTAGTTCCAACATAATGGTCATTGGTTTAGATGTTGTAATCCTAAGGATCCCACAAGTTTCTATAGTTAAGATATTTATTACAACTCCTAAGTCCACAAGGGTGTTAGGAAAATTATGCCCTTTAATTTGAATGGTAACTACTGGGTTCCCGGGGTTGTCATACTTAATAGGCACTTGTTTCCCTAAGATAAGGTCAGAAAGTGTTCCCAACACATGGAGTGTAGAAGGGTCTTTTGGTTTCATCCCCGGCTTCTTAACACACAGTTCCTTAATAGTTTTGGCATAAACTGGAACATATTCAATGGCCTGTAGAAGAGGAATTTTAATACATAATTTTTCGCAGTTCCCCTACGAGATCAAATTCAAAATAAACCGATGGTTTAATTACAGTAAGTCTCTCGGGGTATGGTGGATCATCATCCGTAGTTGTAGAAGATTCTTGCTATTTCACTAATTTGTTAGGTTCTTTTGTTTTAGTGATAACTATGGGTGATGAAGAATGCTTTCTTAAAGGCTACTCTTCAGTGAGGTTTTCATTGTCTACCTTCCCCCGTTTGCCTACATCATCTTTTGAGAATATCATATGTCCAGATCTTAACCGAAACTCATTACAATCAAAGGAAGTATAGTCATATTGTGAATTTTCGACAAGTTCAACATACTGGATATGTCTACTATTAGGATTAGGATTTGGCTAGGCAGGTATTTGAGGGCACAATGGAAGTGGAACATTTGGGGTTTATTGGAGACGAGATTGCAATGGTGCTTACGACTGAGGCAGTGACTCGATGGATGGGTTGACTGGTCCCATAGGGCGTTGCCAATTCTAGGGCCACATTAGTCCCTGTGTGGAAGAATTTTCCCAATGGGACCGATATGAGTTTTTTGAATAATTTTTCCATGGGGTTGTAGGATATTTTTGATTGGGTCATGAACGTCCAACAAACTGTTGATGTGCCCATGGCAGTGTAGAGTATGATTGGCATTTCCAAAAAGGTCGCTGCCACTGTGATCTAGAAGTCTATCGTTGGAAATAATGTCCAACATGAAATAAAGCAGGATCTTGGATCATACATGTAGGGCATGTTTTCCACTGCCGCAGTTGTGCCATAATATATGTTGGCTCAGGATCTTCCTCTGCCTCTTTGAACACAGCTTTAGTCCTCGGAGTGAGGGATAGTGTTCTGTAGAGTGAACTTTGGCACATATGGCACATATTTTGACTACATCTAGTGGGCACTCTTTACGATTGTGCTTCTTTCTACAACGAGGGAAAACAATGGCTAAAGGTTGTCCTCCCTCTGCTTGTTTCTGTTCTACCTGCAAGACATCCAATTGTGTAGTTAATGTACTCAAAATATCAGTTTTAAAGTCTTCCATGAGATTACCAATCTCTGCGTGAGTCAACCCTCCTCTTGTAGTTCTACTATTTCTATTAAGGGGGTCCTTAACTCTGGATTTGGCTCGTGTACTTCCTCGCAAGCACGTGATACACAGATTTACAATGTAATCATATTCTTCCTTAGAAATATCACCTTTTCCCATTATATTAAGTGTCTCTATCCATTCATATTTCATTCCTCTAATCAAATTAGTTTTCAAGACTTCTCTAGTTACAGTGGTATAAGGTGATTTTTGCAAATTGTATTCAATCATTTCGACATATTCTTCTAAAATGTCATCTTCTTTGGACACCATTTTAAATATTTCTTCTTTCAAATCCATAGATTGACAATAGTCCTAGTATTTGGTAAGGAAAGCATTTTTCATCTGATCCCATGAAGTTACGTTACCTCCTCCTAATCTCATAAACCAGTGTAGAGTTGCTCCCTTTAAAGTAGAAGGAATCAGTTTCAATTTTTGAGGATCAGTGATATAATCATAACCTCGACATAAGATGCCAAATTCAAACAAAAATATGTTAGGATCCTCGAAATCCATTCTATGAAATTTTGGAAAATTTTGTAATGGAATAGATTTCATCATTGCATTAGCCTGTGGATCGACAATAAGGTATTTTATGGTTGAATCTGGGTTACTGGAGCTACATTTTCCATTTGATCAAAAATTTCTAGTAATCCTCAGGTATTTCATAGTCAAGGGATATTATCCAAGGAACATTGTTCTAGCTAAGTTTTGGGTTTTGAGTAGGTTTTACAACAATACTTAAATCGAGAATTTTAGGTTCCCCCTTTGCAACAGGTGTTATTGGGAATTCAGAAGATTGTAGTTGTGGCTCACTTGTTTCACCCCCTCCCTCTCTTAGGTTACAAGAATTCCCCTCTCTTTTACTAGAAGGATTGGATTTATCAATAAATGTATTCTGAAAGCTTTTCTAATACCTCACAGTCTTATCGTGAATATCAGCGTAAGCTACAGATGATGATCCTGCCACTTGAGGGGAAACAATAGAACCCTTCCTAGATGTTGTTCAGGGACTAGCCGACACTTGAAATTCAGAATGGCGAATGATTTCATCTATAAAGGTCTGTCTTCCAAGGCTAGAATGACCTTGAGTTTTGGTGGTTTTTGAAATGGGTTTTGAATCAATAACTTCCTAATTTACAATCCTATGCTTTTTCCTAGTCATGCACACTAAATAATTATAAAAATATCGGCTGAGGGCAAGCACTGGCACAAGATTTTTACTTGGTGTGTGCATAGGTTCTTACCTTCCATCTTTAATACCCAACCCCATAGGGATACAACTAAATACTTCTTTGACAACCTCCCCAGCAATGGCGCCAAAATGTTGGGTTATTTAGTTGCTCTTTAAAAAGACCAACTGACCTTTAAACATTAAATTGTCAACCCTGAACTTGTCTAATTGTTTCGAGGTTTTCCACACTATATGTGCAAAGAATAGTGTTTATGTAACTTAGTTTTTCTAACCCTATTGAAAGGTAAATGCATGAAACCACAAGAAACGGCTAGAATTTCTTAAAAGAACACTTTACATACAACTCCATAAATTCACAACAATAAAAAATATTATTCAAGATAATCAAAACATTGAAACTTATGAAAACAAATCTATTAAGCACACGTTGTTTCCTAGGAAATGATAGCTACAGGAAAGAAACAACACACTTGGCTTGAACGAAATTTCTAAAGGAAATATCACACCTTGCTCTAACAATTCTCTATCAACTATAAGAAGTAAAAGAATGAATAACGCTTCAGGAAATCAACTATAATAGATCTAATCTTAATAATATTTACTTAAATTGTTGTAGCATCTATCACTATAATGATCAATTAAGTAATCATCAATCAATTTTGGAAGGAAATCGAATAATTGCAGAACAAGAAAACAAATGTTGAGATGTAAATTTAATGATACAAAGAGGGAAGTAGTCACTCCAGGATTGGGCCCATGATCACTGGAAGTCAGCCGCCTTAGAGAGAAATCAGTGAAAGAATTAAAACTAATCCATGTAAGTCTTCGATATATTAATCAAAGACAATATTACAATGTTTGTAAAAATTCAGAGCATAAGTATGAGAATAATAGCAAAAAAATTATTTTTCACCGAGGCTCTATTCCTCACTTTTATAATTACAACCAAGTCTATAATTAAAAATAAATGAGCAATCCTGAGAATCTAAAGATTCTTAGGATGCTCAATTTGAGTTACAAAATCTATTTAGCTCCCTCGGAATAGGTGGAAAAAATATCGTTCACAATTGGTCTTCCCATGATGATCGTTAATCTTTTCTTATCTACGTCACAACCAGCCCGAGCAGCTCTATGTAGCTCTCTATTATCTAATTATCCAAGTAAAAACATCCACTTATCGACATCCCTATAAATTATCATTTCGAATCGTAAGCGTAACTCATATTTTCATGGTCAAATCAACTCATTGAGAGAATAAAATGGTGAACTAATTTATTAACTATTTTCTAAAGTTCTCAACACACAAATTACCATATTATATTCATAAAATACTAAGAAAACTAATGAAAGGATGAGGAAACAGAGTAAGACATTGTGTCAATTCTAGAGCCCAACATACACCAATAGAAGAGTTGTTGAAACAAGGCATGAGATTTGGTTTTGAAGGAATGTGTACAATTCAAGACTCATTTCTTTCTATGGTACATTGTTATTCGATTTACATTGATGTATATTATTTATTTCAATTTTCATTATTCTTCACAATATAGATACACTCATTACACTTTATTTTTATGTTTGCAAATGAAACTTGAAGAAGACAAAAACAATCAATGCAATCAACAAAACATTTGTCCAATTAACCCAAGTCCTGGAAGTAGCTTGAGCAACAGCAACATTTCTAGCGAAGAATGGTGATCTATTTGGATATCAATGCAATTTTTTGTGTTTTTTGAAATAATTACATGTGAAAATCAAACATTTTATTTAATGAAATGGACATAATGTCCCAACTGAAAGACAAGGGGTTACAAATTACTATCCCATTTTGTATGACAAATAGCCTCTTATTCATATATAATAAAATACATTTTAATTTATTCTGTTGTGTTACCCAATGTCGTTATGAAATGTTAAACTGTTGATTAAATATATGGATGATTAAATATTATAATGAAGAGATACAGAATCTGATGATATAACAAATTAATCTAATTATCGTATAAAAATGCACTAATAAAATTTTAGTTTATATGAATATTATTATAAGATATATGTTGATTTTTCTATGAATAACATTTTTTTTAAATCATAATAATTGCATTGTCATAGGTCGATGTTTCTAAAAAAGAGAAAATGGATACCAAGAGATCATATATTAATGTGCACCGCTCCGAATACGAGTTTTTCAACAAATATATTTACAATAATAAAAAATGGTATTATTGAGTTTGTAAAATAAATACGCACTATAGAGATATACATTTGATGCACCGGTTTGATTCACCTTTAACACATCGGTGCATCATTACCTTTAACACACCAATGCGTTAGATTGCATAAAAGCACCGGTACTACAAAGATTTTTTTTGCCTGCCCCGGTGCCTTTTGTGAAAAGTATAGCACCAAGGTATTTTCAAGCATATAAGCACTAGGGAATTATACTTTTGTAGCATTGGTGTTGTTTATACAACTCATCAACATCAGTGCATTGTTATGCATAACTACCCAGTGTGTTGGAGAAGATAAAAGCATCGGGGCTACAAGATTGTTTTGCCTACCTCGGTGCCCTTCCTAAAAAGTATTGTATGAGGTGTTTTTGGAAGACATAAGCATCGAGGCGGTATAATTTTTAGGCACTAGTGTAGTTTGCATTCAATACCATGGTGCATGGTATCATAGATTGTACGATCTAATGCATTTTATTGTTAAAGCACTAGTGCTTTTATAAATCTAATGCATCGGTACTCCATAAATTTGTTTCCAGTCTCGATGCCTTTTTTTAAACTTACAACACCGATGCTTTTATATTACTAGCGTACTGGTGCGATTTTTCCAGTAAGTGCACCCTAAGAAAACATCCGCTAAAACTTTCAGTTGCCTAGATTTTTTTACTTGTGATGAAGTTTTATTATTAAACAAACGTTGTAGAAACTGTTTTTTTGGAAAATGTTTCCAATTTTATAACACTAAAAACCTTTGCTATAACCTCCGCTTGAAGGTATTTTCCTTGTAGTTCATGCCAATTAAATTAATATTACAATCTTCTTAAAAACATAGAGAATTACAAATACTTAACAATTAGGGACCCAACTCCCTTAGTAAATGGAAGACTACTAAGTCGTAGCTAAATTTAATTGACTTGGAGGTTGGATGCTCCTGCATCATACTCCCAAGGTGAAAAAAATTCATGGTCTCTTGACCATGTGCTTCCATAAACTAATTACAATCCTCTTAGATCCCAGACTTTATGTTGCAGTTCTTATGTTGCCTTGTTGCAATATGTTCTTTCCTTGCCATCCCACTGTATTATTTGTTGCACATTCTCTTTTCCAAGATCCCATTTTTTGTTTTGTTTCCTACTCACAATCTTGCTGATGCAATCCCTCTCAATCCATGGCAACTTATTGCTGACTACACTTTCCATTAGATGGAAACTCCATCTGGTTGCATCCTTCATCAAACTCCATACTCCAAGTCCACTGCCAAGCTTCATCTTATGTTGGTATATGTCATCTCTGTAATTTTCTTTTTGCTAACTTCCATGGGAAAATTGTATGGTTAATGTCATTTCTAGCTCTTTATATTTCTGCTCAACAAAATTGTACATCCACCATTACATACCCTTAACCTACAATTTCAACTTGTCTTCCTACTTCAACAAACTCACATTTTGTATCTTGCTAAAATGACGTATTTTCCATAAACAATTTATACCTTTATACAATGTTTCCTCCATGGTTCTACTCCATTCTCATGTTATTTCTTCTTTTGCAAGTTCCATGCTTGCTCCTCTGTAATCCATCATAGCCTCTTGTATTTCATCAACTAAAGTATCTCCAAGCCAATGCTTTGTTCCCTACATATCCTCATTTTCTTGACAATTTCCACTATTTGTACTCATTGTATCTACATATCTTTACAATGTTGTCTCTTCCATTGAAATGACAAAATATTGAGTATATCCTTTCTTACATTCCTTGCTACCTACAGACACAAACCAATCATTAGTTTCAAAAACATGATACTTTGCAGTCCCTTTAGGTGATTCAAACATCATTTCCTTATGCAACATTGGAACCTTCAATCCATTCATCAAATATTCATTTGTTTCTTCCACTGTAACAGTTCCTTCCTTAACATCTTCAATATTTATATACATATGTTTAAAAATCTCATCAACCTCAGATGCCTCTTCGTAGAATACAAATTTCCTTTTTTTTAGGAATATTGTTCAAAAATAAAAACCTTTCTACCTCAGGCTTTTCTTCCATATGTGCATTTACTCCTGTCATACAGGACAATTATGTTTTCCTTCCTATTCCAAGAGAAATTAAATTATGTTCTTTTCCTATATCTATAATAGTACTCACTGATTGTTCTTAATTCATGGATTGAACAAAATTAATGTTCTGACCATTATCCACAACAATTCCTGCATCCTCACACCAATTATTGTATTTAAAATCAATATGCCCTTTAACCTCAATAAATCATTTTTCTATCATATGTTGATCCTCCAAACAACTTGTGGGACTCCCGAAAGGTCTATTCTCATCATCTCCATCACTATCATCCTCCCCAAGCATTAATCCCTACTTTGGTTCATAGTAGTGAACTTCCACCTTACAAACAGTTGCTTGGAGTTTTTCCTTCCACCTAACACACATCATACACCTTAGCTTCTCTTGCAATGAAGACCATCTCACCTTCTTCTTCTTTATTATCCAGCTTCTCTTGCAATGAAGGCCATCTCACCTTCTTCTTCTTTAGTATCCCAACATAGCCATGATATCGTAACAACTACTTTATATTATTGAGTTATGCTCTCCACTCAATCATTTTCTTTCATAATTCCTCATCATTCATCTACCTCATGCCAACTGCTTTGGAATTCTAATTATGACTTCTTCTTGAACCCTTGGCATGACTATCAATAGTCATCCTTATTTACTCTTCCTTCTATGAACTCTCTTTGTCGACATGTGAGTTGTAGTAATCCTCTCCTATATCTGTAACAAGTCTCTCACTTGTCACCTATACCAAATCAACATCTTAGTATCTCCATTCCATTGGTTCTCTACACTAGAACCTTTCTTGAGCACCTATGCTCTTCAACTTCCAAAGTTGATATGTTTTTGCACTTTCAACTGCTCACCTCTTCACTTCCTCCTTTGAGAACTCATGTTGTCCTCATCTTAGAAATTTCATCTACTATTGGGGTTTTGTCACAATATTTATTCAACTAATATAATGGTTTCTATTGACTTCCCTTATGTCTGTTACTTGCAAACAAGATTCCTCATAACCAAAATTAGCATAAAAACATCATACTTCACTTTTTACAAAATCTTCCTTTGATTCATTCTACTGAATTATTCTAGTGATTCTATAATTACATTAATATCCTTTAACTCGGGATATTCCTCCTCTATCTCATTCAAAACCTCAAAATCTAATTCTGCAACTCTGCTCCTCCAAGAGATTTTTGTCCTCTAGTCTATGTTTGCTTCTCTAAAAAAAAACAATCTCTCTATTATGAGGTTCAAGGAACATTCTAGCTCTGATAACAAATAATGTCGATCTAATACTGGTTGTGCCAATATGCCAGCTTAATTTTCCTACAGAGCCCAAACTTAGAGAAAAAAGGTGCTTCCTTCATCCAATTACGGGACTTAACCCCCTTTTAATATTCATTTAAAATTTAAGTGGGAGGTTCCATAAGGGTATAGTCCAACCCTATTCATAAAACCACTAAATCCAAAATCCTTTATAATATGTGCTCATGTATATGCCCAAGGCTATAAATATAGTATTACAATCATGATTGTGGAGCAAAGGTCCTATAGCGTAGAGTCCCTTATCTTCTATATCTCGGTTTTTTTCTTCCATTCACAAAGCTCCCAATACTTTTAACTCCTCTCGCATATAATCAAGGTTGTGACCTTGGCCTAGAACACATCACTTATTTGTTGGCCTCATCAACTAGTGCACCTGCTCCACTTTGCTTCCCTTTATGCGTCATCCCAGCCTGCTCGGCTGGTCCAAAGGTGTGCACAAAGGGAATTGTTTGAGAGATAGACTATGGGTAGTAGAGTTTCTCTTGTCTATTACTGCACTTTATTTTCGCCAAATTTGACCCTGCTCTTTACACATATAGCCACTTGTCAATTTCACATTTGAAATACTAAGTCAATTTTACATTGATGCATTCCATGTTCTAGAATCACATGTCACCCCAGTGCTCTACTCATTGGCTAGTTTCCACGTCTATCTGATGCCTAGCCATCTCGATGTTTCATTCTGATGTGCACTATAATAAACTCCCAAGAGACAGAACCTAAGAAGCATGAATAATTGCCATCAACAAATGATCTCGACCTTCATTAAATGACACTCCCGGTCTTTTCTAAAAAGTGAACAAGACTTTTGCCTTTGGGATGAGTCAATATTCCCTTGTGGTCCCACTCATGCTTTGTTGGGATGGGGTCCCCTGGGTCAGTTTTGGGGTTAAAAGCCCAAGTAATGATGTAATTTTGGTAAAAGATGTAAAGTATCTGCAATTTTTGGATGTGGAGCACATATATAGTTAGAAGTTAAAAGGGGTTTTAACCCCTTGTCTATGTAATGTAGAGTCGGTTTTGAGATCCACCCATGGTCCATAGACCATGGAATTATATGTAAAAAGCTATAAATATGTGTGTCTTAGAGATTCTAAGGCATGTCTATG
>APFE031278012.1:7579-26502 GCA_000404065.3 Pinus taeda | reverse complement strand
CATAAAGAAAGTTTGAATAGACTCGTCTCGACCCTTCTTCATATTCTTCAACTTGTTCTTGAGGAATAGCACTTGGTTCACATTGTTTACTCAGAACATAAGTATCAGTTTTTCATACATCTCCTTGGATGTGCCTAGTTCAGATATGTAGGCAACCAGACTCTTATTTATGGATTCCCTGATCAGCGGCTTTGCTCTGATTTCTCCCTTCTTATACTTGTTCTAACAGCAGCAGAGGCATTTGATGGAGGTTCTTGAATCTTCCCTGTCACATGATCTAGGAGATCATGATCTTCCAATTTGAGATCTAATAACATCTTCCAGGCATGGAAGTCATCACTTCCAGTCAGCTTGTCATTCTCCCTGAATTCAAGCTTAGTGGAACCCATTTCCTTCGATGATGATTGCTATAGATAGAGTTTGTCTTCACCTCAGCTCTGATACCATGTAAAGTTTTGTAGATTTTCTATGCTAAGAGCAATTTCACTTTTCTCACAGCATTCATACAAGTAGTTAAGCAAAATGCAGATAGAACATATAAGCAGATCTTACAGAAGACAAATCAGAAACAGGAAAAATGTGTGTGTTCGTTTCAGCGGTTAACAGGATGCTTCAACCAGCAAAGTCTCCTTTGGTCAGCCAGCCCAGATGTGTCACAACAACCCTCCAACCAGTAGATGAGTCAACCCAAGTCAATTCTACAAAAGTCAACGCTGTCCTGAAAAGTCAACACAAGGGCAGCAAGCTAAAAGTCAACGTAGCAGCAAAACGGTCAACCCTTTGACCTCGATTTTTGTGCCAGGTAGTACGGCCTTCAAAAATCGAACCTTCCACAAGTTTTCAGCTTGATTGGACCAAGCGTTGACCAAGGTCAATGCTGGTCAAACTTCTGCGAAACCCTAGCAGCAGAAAATCGTACTACAGCTCAGCCGTACGGTCTGTCCTCTTCGTCCTTCCCACATGTGGTTGAAATCCGTCCTCCAGGTAGCTCGTACTCTTTAGGATGAGAGAGGAAGATGTGAGCTGTGTTGTGATGAAATTCTCTCCAACTTTTCCTGTATTTATATCCATCAATGAGGGTGTGTGACACATCTGTTGGGCATGTGAGCCTACATTACAAACTGGCTGACCTTGCACATATAATTTATTAAGAATAATAAATTCAAAATATAAGTTCTGCTCATCGGATTAAGACTATTTTTATATGGATTTTACACCTCTCTGAAAGAGGAATCCAACAAAAATATTAGCCTCTTAATCTGATCATCAGAACATGGAGTTTGGACCTAGTTGTCCAAATTTAACATATTTAATGTATTTTTTACAATGACCGAGTCATTGAAATCGAGTCGGCTGAGTCATTACCGTTTCGGAGTCGGAGTCGGAGTCGATCCTCGACCGAGTCAGAGTCGGAGTCGGAGTTTTAAAACTATGATGTTAACAAGCATGCTGAAGTAGCCAGAGGAAAACCCAAGCTAGTAGTAAATTATAAACCTTTGAATAATTTACTTGATTATGATGCCTATCCTCTTCCAAAACCATCTACCATCTTGGCAAGGATCTCTAAGTCAGATTTTTTCTAAATTTGACCTAAAATCAGGATTTTGGCAAGTAGGGATCAAAGAATCAAAGAAATGGAACACTACTTTTTCAGTACCAGAAGGCCATTTTGAATGGAACATAATGCCTTTTGGATTGATAAATGCCCCTTCGGCCTTTCAACGCATCATGGATGAAACCTTTGAAGGTATGGAAGATTTTCTTAAAAAATACATTGATGATATTCTAATTCATTCAGAAGATATTCCTATTCATATCAAGCATTTGAAGATGTTCCTCCAGAGAGTAAAAGAAAAAGGAATAGTTCTTTCTGAATCAAAGATGAAGTTATTCAAAACATTGATAGACTTTCTGGGATACAACATACAGTTTGGCTCTTACCAGGTAATCCAGCGGAGTCTGAAATTTATTGATAATTTCCTTGATGAAATTTTAGATAAAACACAGTTGCAGAGGTTTCTAGGAAGCCTTAATTATGTGTCTAAATTTCTTCAGCATTGTGCTCAAGAAAGGAAACTTTTGAATCAAAGGTTACAAAAAGAACCTATCCCATGGAATGAAGAATGCACTAAAGCTGTTCAGAGAATCAAGGAAAGAATCCACAAAATTCAACCTTTGAGTCCAATACAAGAACGCTGGAAAAAGGTAGTCATGACAAACGCCAGTAATATTGGATGGGGAGTTGTTCTTTGCCAAGAAAATCCAGAGAAAAAGAAAGAACCGCTAGAAATCGGCCAATATGCCTCTAGATTATGGTCCACAACTCAGACAAATTGGGCAAGCCTCAAAAAAGAACTCAAAGCAGTCCGTCTGGGAATTGAAAAGTTCAAAGACTTTGTTATCTATACAAAGTTTTTAGTAAAAACTGATTGTTAGGCATTAAAGTTCGCCATCCAGAAATGCGATTTTGAAGATGCTACAATGATAAGACGGATGATGACACTCAGTCAATATAATTTTGAAATCGAATTCATCCCTAGCCACAAGAATTCTTTTGCTGACATGCTATCTAGGGAATTCTTGGAAAAGAATTCTATCCATTCTTTATCCTGTAATTTCATAAGAAGATTCAAAGATGGTGTTGAAATAAAAACCACTCATGGATGGGTCAGGTATAACAATATTAGTCATACCATGCTATTTGATCATGATGATGAATGGTACCCAGTAAAAGAAATAAGGTGGAGGGAAGGTATTCCCAATCTCTGGACTTGGGATGATCAAGAAGTTGAAAATGATCTGGTCGTTCAAGAACTTGATTATTTGGCTCATATTGGAAACATTTCTTATGAAATTTATTATGAAGATGATAACAGAATTGGAAATTGCAGACTCGCAATTAAACAATTCAACAATCCTTTTAGAAGAACTGATTTTGATCCAAAAAGACAAAAGTCTACTTTCTTCCAAATGATGAATTTAGAAAATATCTCATCTAATTTCTTCTATCATCTCCAATTTGACTTTAGCTATGAAGACTGGCCAATAGAAAGAATGAATCAAGAAGATCCTTTCCCTAACTGGTTTGAAGATTGGTGGAAAATCTACAGTCTCAGTGCTATCCTTACAATGCCCTATCAATTCACCTGATTAAAGATTGATGGTTTTTCTGCACCTGGATCACTCCATACTAGAGTTTTGTATAAAAGTCTTAAAGATCTCATTGAAATAGAAGATATTGCTTTCCTAAATGCAATAAGGAGATGCGGTCATATCCATTGGTTTGTAAGCCAAAGGATTTGTGCGAGACAACTTGTCTCAAGTACTGATGGAACCAGATTGGAATACAATGACTTTCACCAACAATCAGATTCGGACAATAATCCTTTTGAAGAAGCTAACTTTCTTCAACCACCAAAAGATCATGAAAATCAGATTTGGGAATCTAAAAAAGAAGTTACGGTTCAATTCTTTTCCACACATCTCATAGATCATTTCCGACATAGTAATTATCCTCATCCACAAGTGTCATTTTTTGTATTGTAAAGTCTTTCTAATTGACAATGGTGTTAGACGTTTCTTTCATGGGTTCTTCGTAAAAGAATCTCCATTTTGTACACACCAGCACCTAATACTAGATATGTCTGTGAATCTTTGCGCGGATGTCATTCCAATGTTACCCGAAAGCAATGATTCCTGACATTTTACTTTCTTTATGTCACATAATAATTATAAGGATTGTGATACCCTTGCACGGGACCATCAAAAACTTCTTTTTTGGACGATTTCCTTTCATGGATAATAAATCTGAAGGTATCTTTATTTTTGAGCCATGGATTTCACGGAGAAGGATTTTACTGTGGAATCGACTATCTAAAGAAGGGGAATGCCCAGGTGATGGCATTCGGGTCAAGTCTAGAGTAAGGATCTGAGAAGCCTGCATCTCTAAGTGTGAACATAGGGAAGAACCTAAAGTGGCCGGATCTTTTAGGATGAGTGTCTGTGTCGATCTTTAGACTGAGTTTGCTTTGTGTGTCAGGTAGCCTACAGATTTCACTTGCTATGCAAGGATATTCATCTGTTTAATGCCACAGCAGTCTATCTCAGTGGAGATCATGTTGTTCTTCTAAATCTTGTAATTTCTCGGTAGAGATATGACTCTTTGAGTGTTCTTGTAATTACCAGCTTCTATCAGTAATAAAAGTTGATACCATTTTATTACTACCCTCGGAGAATTTAAGTTTACCTAGGACCTAAAATTAATTAAATTTCTGGCTTAGGATTTTAATTAATTTTGGCCAGAAAATTTAATTAATCAATCTATGAGGAGATAAATTATTTTTCTAACCCTCAAAACACTCTACATCATGATTTTTACATTTTTTACATCTCAAGGGGGAAATCCATTTACAAAAGGCCCTCACAGATTACCCAGTTCTGCGACACAAATATAATCTAGCAGATCAAACAATTTGTAATAAAATAACCTAACCAAATAGTTAAGATTATTCCCAAATCACTTTTACGTAGACTCGATCTAGAACACTAAGACTCCCCTAAGATCCCAGTGACAAAATCCATTCTGGCTTTGGGGTAAGGCTGAAGGAAAACTCTGTCGACAATTCAAGAATGGATCGATGAGACAAAAAACCTCCCGAAATGTAGATCGTCACCAGAAAAGTAGGTTTACCTGGGTGATTACATATACGACACGAATCTGCTGAGATTATTTACATTATACACATGTTGGTTGGGTTTACATTATAAGATGATGATAGTTGAACAGCACGGACACGTCGATCAAGCGTTATCCCTTTGCGAAAAAAGGGAGTGTACTGCTATGGGTCGTTGACATGTAGTGGTCAACACACCCCACGCACCCAGGACGGGGGGACCTCTGGGGAAACGTTTCCCCACGCCCCCCTTTTGGGGAGACATGGGGAGACGCAGGGGGGACGTTTCCCTAGTGTGGGGGATGCGACTCCCCAACCTCAAAATGGGCTATGTGTCTCCCCTTAAATTTGCTTATAAACAATGATTTATGATAGGGAAAACCTAGTGTTTGACCATATTTCCCTACTAATGCTATATAGTTCATGGTAATGTTTAAGAAAGTAAAAGTGACATTCTCCTTTATCTTTCATTTTCATCATTTTACTTAAATTTTTAACATTACCATGAAATGACTTAGGATGTTTGAGAATGGTTCCGACCTCATTGGATTTCATATGGAGAAAGTAGAATTTTAGATCTCACTCAAAATCCAGCAGACTCAACAATTTTTCAAGAATTCAAGATTTGATGGATTGCAATGTTTCCATTGCATTGTGTCATGTACAAGGGTATGGAATTAGTGTTTAATCAAGAGCACCAAGCCATTTGTGTACTTTAGAGTGACTTTTAAACTCATCACTCCATTGTTTTTGAGTTTTAGTCATATCAATTTACTATTCTAGTCTTCAAGTTACAGTATCTATTATAGTCTATTTTGCCCTGTACTAATTAGATTCTAGAATGATGAATTTTAATTTTAAATCAGTTTATAATCTAGAATGATGAATGATGAATTTCATTTTTAAATCAATGTAGATTCTAGAATGGTGAATAACGAATAATGAATATGGATCAGAGTATTTCATTATTGGATCTTGTGGTCTATGGATGAATCATGTATGTATTAGTAAAGATGATGAGCATGGATCAATGCATTTCATTATTTAACTCATTTCTGTATGTATCATTGTATTTACGCTTTCATTATTGAATATGAATTTGAAATATATATATATAGATATTAAAAAGGAAAAACAATTATATACCCTGATGTCCCCTCGTCCCCCCTAAATTTCCCTAAAATTTGAGGGTACTCCCACACGTCCCCTTTGTGCGTCTCCTCGCACCTATGTCTCCACGTCCCAGAGTCTTGGTGGAACATTGGTCTAAATTCATGCTAACATACTAGAATGGAGCATAGAACATCATCAAAGCAAAGAAAATGTTTTAGCACACCAAATATATTGGTTTATCACAAAACACAGATCTTTTGAGTAGGTGTTATTTTCCAGTGTTCCACAGGGACGCGTCCCCCAGGGTCGGGTGCTCGCACCCTATGCACCCGGGATAGGGGGTCTTCTGGGGAAACATTTCCCCACGTCCCCCTTTTGGGGAGACGTGGGGAGACGCAAGAGGGGACATTTCCCCAGTGTGGGGGACGTGACTCCCCAAAAATGGGTTATGCGTCCCCCTTAAATTTGCTTGTAAAAAATGATTTATGACACGAGAAACATAGTATTTGATCATATTGCCCTACTAATGCTATGCAATTCATGGTAATGTTAAATTCTTAAAGTAAAAGTGACATTCTCATTTATCTTTCATTTTCATCCTTTTAAATTTTTAACATTACCATGAAATGACTCGGGATGTTTGAGAGTGGTTCCTACCTCATTGGATTTCATATGCAGAAAGTATAATTTTAGATCTCACTCAAAATCTAGCAGACTTGAGAGTTTTTCAGGAATTCAGGATTCAATGGATTGCAATATTTCCATTGCATTTTGTCATGTACAAGGGTATGGAATTAGTATTTAATCAAGAGCACCAAGCCCTCTGTGTACTTTAGAGTGACTTTTAGACTCATCACTCCATTGTTTTTTAGTTTAGTTATATCAATTTACTATTCTAGTCTTTAGATTTCAGTATCTATTGTAGTCTAATTTGCTTAGTACTAATTAGATTCTAGAATGATGAATGATGAATTTTAATTTTAAATAAATTTAGAATCTAGAATGATGAATGATGAAATTAATTTTTAAATCAATGTAGATTATAGAATGGTGAATAATGAATGATGAATATGTATCAGAGTATTTCATTATGGAATCTCGTGGTCTACAGATGAATCATGTATGTATTAATAAGGATGATGAGTATGGATCAACGTATTTCATTACTTAATTCAATGATGTATGTATCATTGTATTCATGCTTTTATTATTGAATATGAATTTGAAATATATATATATATTATATATATTTATATATATATAGTACCAAAAAAAATAATTAACAAAAAATTATATACCCCGAAGCACCCCCGTCCCCCTTAAATTTCCCTAAAATTTGAGGGTACTCCCACACGTCCCCCTTGTGCGTCTCCACGCACCCGCATCTCCCCGTCACAGAGTCTTGGTGGAACATTGCTATTTTCCATTGAGTTTCACATCACATGGATGTTTACCAACTTATTTCTCATGTTTACATTGAACTCTTTTAGTGTTTGTGTTTATTTTCTTTTCAATAAAAGGAAAATTGTTTTATACAAAATTAGAAAAAATTGTTAACCACATGCCAGTAGAAACTACATCAATTATAAACTCATTTTGTAGCAAGGTTGGATCTAAAAAATCAGAATCCAACCATTCCTGAATCTAAAAAAGGTAAGCCACCTGCCCCTCAAATCAAAATTTAAGCTATACCTTTTACCGAATTTTAGAGCCACATAACTCTTGCTTGGGTTGAACTAAAGTGACTTTCCACATGCTTCTCCATACTCATTTTATTATCCCTTTTTATGCAGAGGCTTGAAAGGCAGATTCTTCTCATTACTTCAACTCTGAATCTTAGAAGTATCTTGTATATTTTTTTAGTCCAGTGTTTCTTTTTGCACTCCAATCAAGTGTTCTCTTTGATATTGATCTCTCCTTTGCCTTTTTGACTTCACATTGCATTATTCTCCCATTTTAAGAATAACTAAGTGATTCAATCCTGCATGTTTCAGTGCTAGGCTCCAGTTCCGATACCATTCCAGATCCACAGAATCTTTGATGAGGTGCTTGCAACTTTCCCCAGGCCAATATTTCCCTTTACCTTCTACCTGTCCTTAAACCAAATGCATTATGATCTTAGTCTATGAGTTCTAAACCTTAGCCTCATGGTCTCTTTTTGGTAGTTTAATGGCAGATGACTGTATGATCAACTCCCATGCCTACACTTTGTATCTGCAGAAGAACGGCATTTCTGGCAACAAATTGAGCACATCTTTCAAGATCATCATTTACTGTTCACTGCCTGACAATTCAAATTCATTACAAGCATTAGAATTTGTGTGTAAAGTTGTAGTTTATTCCCTAAGCTAGTTCATGAATACACTCAACACGCTTTCTGTGACTTTATTTGGAAGGCCAGCAAAACCAGATTTCATTGGTCATGGTAGAATTTTCAAGAGATGATTAGAGGCCAGTCAGCCCTAGATGAGGGAGCTCCTGCTGTTACCGTTTTTGGTGTTTGAACTGCTTTTTGGGTTTCCATTGCATGAGATTAAGTGTTATCCTTAAGGGCTTACAGCCAGCATGCATGATGATGGAATCAGGGTTCTATTCTTAGCATGTAGGCTCTATACTCCATGCTTATCACTAGTTGAAGGCACTATGTTTGAGGGTTGTTTCCAGCATGCTAGGAACTATTATGCGGTATATTTTGACCCTTTTACAACCTGATTGTAACAAAAGGAGGTTGTTCCTTGAGCCTATTTTGGAGCTGAATTTATGACATTTTAATGTTTAGCTATTCTACCATGATCATGCATCAGTTGAGGCACACTCTTTGAGGGTAGTTACCAGCAGTTTCAGCATTTTCAGCAGGCAAGAGGGTGCTGATTTTGACAACAGTTTCTTGTTATTAATGGTGATGTTGAGCGCTGCCCTTAATGCAAAAATTTAATTTACTTGTGCGTAGAATAGCACTGTTTTTGAAGCCATGTTTGGAGAATACACGGCATGAGTAGGGTGCTGTTTTTGGGAGGAGTTGATTCCTATTTTAATAGTGATAAACCTTAGTGTTGTCAGCATGGCTGTAATGAACAAGGTTCATATACACGGCAGAATATTCAAAATATCTGGAATATGCCATTATCCATTATAGGGCAAGTAATATTTATATCGAAGAATGTTGAATGTACAATTGATATGATATGATTTACAAATCAGGGCCCTACTTATATAATAGGGAAGCTGCCCCTTTACAAATAGTCATGTCTCAACCAGCAGACATGTCTTTAAATTCATGACTTATTACTTACTAGTTTATACCTATTAATTATTACTTATATTTATGTTTGTAACGTTGTTACATTGCCTTCCCCTTAAAAAAGCTTTGTCCTCGAAGTTTATTGATGAAAAGGCTTGATATCTTTCTCTGTCTCAAATGTCTTCTCGTCTCGGAACTGTCAACTTTGATGATACAAGACGATATGAACTTCTGAGTATGGTACAGAATTGTCGTACTGTGAAATAATCTAACAATCCCAGATTAATATTCTGTGGAATCTTGCGGTTAATAGATACCTGGGATGAACTACTATCATAAGACTAAATTGTGCTGATATCGACATGGGTACACTAACAGGTTAATGTACCTACACTTGCGATTAGGATGTAGATAAGGTGTCTTCATAGTGCTTCATTGATTTGCTTCCAGAGTTTTATTTTATTCATGCATTGATGTTGCATTATTAATTGTTGAATATGTTTTGACTTCAAATGGTTTGTCATCTTCTTGAGTTGTGATATTTACTGGATCGATATTCGCCCCTTTTTCCTCAACTTGCATTTTTACAACTAAAGATTTCAATGTTTCCCTCTCAATATGTTATTGTACTTTGGTTTCCAACAACTCCTTATCCTTCTTAAGCTTCTTAATATGTATAAGTAATTTTTCAAAGTGGTGCTTAAGCCGAGAAATTTCTTCATTTTTGTCAGTAATAATTTTGTCAACTTCCTCTTTCATATTTTGCACCAACTTTTGAATTTCTTGAAGAATTACTTTTGAGATATCTTGTGTGTCTTTTGGTATCACTGAATCTGACTTCAAAGTAACATCTTGTACTGTTAATTTTTCTTCCTATAGGAAAATGTTAAAAATTTATTTTTCGTATTTAGGATGAAGGACCCTAGTGTTTCCATCCAGGGGAACCCAGAAAAATGTCACCATGATCTCTCTATAGGGATCAAACAAAGAATTGTGATATAAATGTATAATCCCCCAATGTTTAATTGTAAATAAGTTGTGCCATATTGTTGTGTTCCAATGATATAATTTTTCGATTACATTTGACTTAGGAATCACCAATTGGTTCGCGATTTTAGGGTTTATATCATTTTTATTTTCAGCGGACGAGATAAAAAGAGTAACATCTTTTCTTGCCAGAGTCCCCTTAATTCTAAATAGCACTGAAGCATAGTTATATGAAGTTTCTAAAAATATTTCTTCCTTCATCTTATTGATTTTCGATGTTCCTATGTTTAAAGACTAAAAACTTTTGAATATTACTCCAATTATATATACATATGAAGGAACTTTACATATTCGCTTTTTTTAATAGAATTTCTATTTTTCTTCCCCAATTTTAAACTAGCTTTTATAAATAGAATTTTAAGATATATATTTTATAAACAACAACAAATTGGGCACAATAAATGGACCAAACTGACCCTTTGAAAAGTAGTGTCTTTGCATGAATATTGAACTTCAATATTTGGGATGAATAATAGTGGCAATGCAAATGATATGTGACGAGTTATTTTTCCTAGACAGCAACAAAATCACAAAATGGCAGTTGGTTCATACAGATCAGGGTTTGTACGGCGACGACAAGATTGTCAATGGTGGAGTAACCGTACAGAATTGGTATGATAGTGTGATTGTAGGAGAAATTGGTATGGCGAAAAATAGAGATGACGAGACTAGCACATGTGAATGCAGCAACAGCACAGTGGCAGATGACGACGGTCGATGGACAACATGAAGGACTATGGTTGTATGAATGCCCTATAGGAGTTATAAGTCACGGTTGTATGGACATGTGATGATAGCAGCAAATCTTGTAGATAGTTGTACGAACGGAGGACAGAGCCTATACTGTCGGTGCAGCGTTTATTTATTTATATATTTTTATGATTACTTTTTTATAAATAATATTTTTATAATTTCTCTTTTAATAATATATACAACTACGACTTCTTTCTTTCTTTTTTTCTTTCTTTATTTATTTAATTTCTTTTTTCTAAAACTATATATATATATATATATATATATATTTCCTTTTCTTCTTTTCTTTTTAAAATAGCCAGAAGCACGTTCTTTATTTTTTATGGCCAAGGGCCTAATTTTCTTTTCTTTCTTCATCACAAACGTCTACACAGGATAAACTCCGAAAATTTTGAGTGTTGGCTAAAGTCTGACCAATGTTGACATTTGGGTACCTTGAAAGGTATTTCCGAGTAGAGAAAACCAACAAAAAGGAGTTTAATGGGCAAAGTAGCAAGGTTTAGGGTTTACCCAAAGGGGTGGGCTTGGAACGCAAGGTAATTAATGTTTTAATCTAATTTGTTGTTAGGTGGTTAAGTTAGAATCTTGAAGGACAAAGAAGACCCCTAAGACACTCACACAAAAGTATAAATAGAAGGCCTAGAAGGCCAAGGAGAGGCTAACCACAAGGATAAGACGAAATTCATCTAGAGGAGAAAGGAGGCTAATGTGACCTAGCCACAGCAAGCCCAAGGAGGGCCAAGTTTCTCCATGATCTAGTCAGCTAAAGGAGTCATTGCCAAAAGGGAGAAGAAGGCCAAGTTCTATGACTAGTTACATCTTGGATTAGAGGCTAGTATGTGGTAAAAGGAGCTCGAGTTAGGGAAGCCTAGCCACAGGACTGAGGGCTGCAAGCCTAGTCGCAGAGCTACAAGTTGACCACAGTGAAAGTAGCAAGGCAAAAGGGAAAGCTAAGAAGGTTGAGGGCCTCAGAAACAAAGAGAGGCTCGCCGAGGGTTATTGCAGGTTGGTTGGATTGGAGGTTGTTGTAACAAACCATGTAGAAAAAAAAGCAAACTGAGTTGAAGAGGAGGCAACTCGGAGGTCTATTTAAGTAAGTTGATGCCTATAGTGATGGATAGTAAGCAAAGGGGTTGTGTATTAGGCGATGTAAGTGATACTGGAGCAGCGAACAAGGCATCAAGCCATCCAGAGGAAAATTAAAGGGTTATATGTAGTTGGTTGAAGTTTGTATAAACAACAGAAGAAGGTGGTCGTGGGTTTGAAGGAGCAATTCGCAACAGAAGAACCTCAGAGATTGCTAACATAGCAGACAGAGGTTGGCTAAGTAGGACCGTGCACAAAATAAGTTTGTAGCATCCAAAGGACATAGGCTACAGCAAGGACAGTAAGTGGTATTGAAGACTGAGGACTAAAGGAACAACAAAGTGAATACCTTATTGGTTATATTTTGTATTTGTGTTTGGGAAACTGAGGACCTGATGGACTAGGCCTAAACCCTAGTTGTATTGGTCGAAGAGAAGACTTGTATATTTTGTATTATAGCTTTGTATCAAGGTTTGTAAAGGGCCATGATCCTGGTACAAGAGCCCTATGATTTTCTTATTAATGGACAAATAAGAAACGTGATTTTGGGCCAAAATCTTGTGTACTATTGTTGATCTCATTGTTGTTATTCTATGTTGTGCAAAGTGCTTAATATTTGAGCATCTCTAGTGTGTTTATGTGCTTATCTAAGTCATAGACCAGACTTAGGGTGCAAGGGAATTTCAACATGGGCTCAAAGCTACTTTGAAGGGCAACTAGATCAGTGTGTGCACAAGGTCAGCGCTAGAAGAGAGTTGTTAAATTGTTACAAGTAGTAGTTTTCCCTAGACATGGAGTAGAAGGTTTAGCTAAGAACATGGAGAAGTGGTTTTGATTGGTTTGGTGACGAGGCAATAAGGGAGTTCTATTGGATTGGCGGAGAACTCGATGCACAGCAGTATGTTGTGTGGCAGGTTTCTGACACTCTTGATGGACTTCTATTTTCTTGTCAAAATAGGCTGAGATAGTTCAAGTGCCTTGGAAAGGAGTGTTTTGGCATGGATGAGGTAGCTCCGTGTGGATGCCAGGTTGCTCGTGAGTTAGAATCTTCATTGGGTTGCAAAGTTGCACATCCAGCAGTGGAGCCATGTGCATATCACGTATTTGACCCAGGAGGATGAGAACACTTACAA
The DNA here is from genome assembly GCA_000404065.3 of Pinus taeda. NCBI lineage: Eukaryota > Viridiplantae > Streptophyta > Pinopsida > Pinales > Pinaceae > Pinus > Pinus taeda. The sequence goes on along the minus strand of APFE031278012.1, from coordinate 13,456 downwards.
AGTTGAGTTGTAGTGGTATAGAGTGACTAGGCCCAGTGTTCAACCGCAGCTCGAAATTGACCTTGAAAGAACACAAGTTCAGTTGCAGCACTTTCTGGGAGGCAAAGCAGAGTGACCCAAGAGGAGGTTGTGTAAGCTCAGAGGGAGTCTGGCTTTAGAGAGAGACAGCGAAGGAAAGTCAATCGCCCAATGGAAGTCTAACCTTCAGGTTCAAGCGAGAAAGTGGAGTTTTCAGTGCATGCAAGGACAATCATGGTGACGCAAGGAAAGTCGAACCATGCAAGGACAATCACGTTGGTGCAAGGAAAGTTGTAGACAATGCAAAGATAGTCATGGATCACGCAAGGAAAAGTCTTGGTACATGTGAGGATAGTCATGCACCATGCAAGATAAGTCTTGATCAAGCACAAAAAAGACATGGCACATGCGAGGATAGTCATGGCCATGCAAGGGAATGTCATGGTTCATGCAAGGAAGTCATGGGCATGAAAGGAAAGTCATGGAGATGGAGATTTTGTGCGAGGACATGGAAATACCTTTCTCACTAAGAGGGAGTGTTGAAATTTGGGTCACTGAAAAGCTATTTCTGAGTAGAGAAACCCACAAAAAAGAGTTTGTTAAGCAAAGTACCAAGTTTTGGGTTTTGGACCTAGAGGGGTAGGCTTGGAACCCAAGGTAATTAATATTTTATTCTAATTTTTTGTTGAGTGGTTAAGTGTACTATACTAGGGAAATTTCTGCCTAAGGTTTCTTAACCAACTAGAAAAATTCATTTATGTTTAGGAAAAAACACAAGTTGTTCAAGTATAACATTCAAAAATGGATACTATTCTTTTATCGGGAGATGAACTGAACAATCTCTCCCTCATGTATATAATAAGGCCACCCTAAAGGAATAAATATACGAATCATTTTTGCCTTGAGGAGTTACTGCCTGGCCTGACATGGTATCAAAGTCAGCACCATTCTTTTTAGCTTCCCTCTGCTTTGTATCTCCCTTCTGCATATTCTGCCTATATTCTGCCCATATTCTGTAGGCTAACATCTTTGTCAAATCCCTGCGAAATCTCATTCATTGTTTAATATATTCGTTGAAGTGCGTTACCTCTTGAAGGAGTCGATTCGTTGCATTGGAGTTGGTTGTTGGATCGAACACACTGAAGCCGAAGGTGCTGTGGTGTATGGCACTGCTTCCTAGAGGTGTTATTTCTTCCTGTGCAAATGGTATTGAGTTGTACGTATATCTTGATTGTATTATGAAGTGGTATAAAACCCTTTGGCTGTGAGTTCCATAAGCTATAAGTGCCAACAATCGCACACTGTGAGTTATGTATTAAAACTACGTTATACACCTCAGCCTCTCCATCCACTCTACATACCATTCAATTTGTATACGCCTTTCAGTCATGGTTATAATAGCATTGGTAACAGATCCCTGGCGTGACAGGCCTGAACCCTTAGTGTTCCATAAAAAAATACAATGCGACCTCCCCGCCATTATCCATTTCTTTGACAGGCTCCCTTAAGTTTTTTATCATCATCGGCCTCTCTGTTCTTCCAGTCCGCGTGCACAACTAATAACAAGTTGTTCGTCGACCTGCTGATTGATAAAAATGGCCTGATATTTCTATAAAATAGATAGGTGTTGAAGCAGTTTGCAAACAAAGGATTTCACAATTGGATCAATAATACGATTCAAGAGTTTTTAGGTAAATCTGAGAAGAACACTAGAGCAGGCTTATGATCTGCAAGTGAGATTGATGGATCCGACCAGAAGAAATTCGTCGCGTATTGTGATCGCAAAGCAGCCCAGATCTAACTGATCGAGTTAATTGCAAACCCCCTTGCTGGCGGACGGGTGATATTATGCTGTTGTTTGAAGGTAATTTTGGTAATGTCATACATACAGAGACTATAAGCTGAGTTCTGACTGTGTATCCAAACTTCCTCACAAGTTCACAGCAGCACATGCAAGGACTGTTTAGATTAGATTATTTATATTTGAACTGTACTTTTGGCAGTTGCTCCTTTAATATAACCATATAATTACCATGGTAATGTAATGGCCCTGCGAGCTTTTCTGGTTTTCCAGTGAAGAACCTATTGTAGTCGCGATCTGGCTGTATGAGTTCTACGCATTCTAATGTAATGGCTCGTTCGGTCGTCCAATTATATGGTCACGTACAGCGTGGAGAACTTGTTCTAGCGTTGATTTGAAAGAGAATTTTTGACAGTGCATTGTTGATATGAATATTTCTCTGGGAAATTTTTTATAAATCAATTTTCATTTAAAGTGTTTTGAAGACTCCGCCATAGTAAAGTGTTTTGAAAACTACAGTGCATTTTTTCCCTTGAAACAGCAAGTGCAAATTGTCTTATCACTAGAAGAGCGATTTTTTTCCACTGTACACAGTTTTTACATAATGCATTCAATCATATCCATGGTGGGGATAGTTCTCACTGGCAAGGAGAACTATCGTGAATGGTCCCAGATGATAAAACACACCCTCATTTTCAATGAGTTGTGGAAAGGAGTGTGTGTCGAAGACGGAGACAATGAACCAGTACAGCCTACCTTAGACAAAGAGCTCGTCATCTGGGAAAACAAGAACAGCAAAGCTTATGCATTAATCGCAGCATTTGTAAATGAAGAGGTGAGTCACCATATTTCGTCATATTCAGCTGCCTTTGAAGCCTTACAAAAGCTAAAAGAACTCTATGACTCACATTCTGCACTTGAAGTTGTTCAATTCATGATTAAACTCTTCACTCTTGAACTGCAAAATAATGATCCTCTTGCTCTTCCATCTGAAGTAAAGTCTATAATGCATGATATCAAATCCACTAAGGTTGAATTGGATATTCCTCTTATCGCTTTTCTCAAGGCACTTTATCCTACTTACTCCAATTATCTTGAGTCATTGCAAGCAAATGGAAATCTCAATGATATCACCTTTGACTCTCTTGTGAAAAAGTTTGTTGAAAGAGAGAAAAATTTGGAAAGAAGACAGCCCCCGAATCTTCTGAAGAGGCTGTGTGCCTTGCTCATAAAGCAAAGCATCCTGCTCAAGATTCTTCAAGAGGAAGAGGTGGTCCAAGAGGAAGAGGAAGATATTTCAAAGGCAGGGGGGGCAGACATTCTCAAGGAGAAAAGGCAGATTTGCACTGCATTCGTTGCAAAAGAAGTGGATCACATGATGCCTCTACATGCAAGCTACCATGGGACAAAATTGAGCAGAAAAGAAACCAACAGAAAGGTAAAATTGATGATACAGACAAAGGTAAAGCACCTGAATACGCTCACTATGTTGTGGCACAGTGTAATATTGGAGTAAATGAAGATTTATTTAATGCTTCACTTGCTTCTTGGAAAAATGATTGGTTGCTTGATTCATGAGCAACCTGCCACATGACTCATAGAAAAGATTGTTTTGAAGAATTCACTGACAATGTTGATGGAGCAGTGTACTTTGCAGACCAATCAAAAATCAAGCCATCAGGCCTTGGCATAATCAAGCTTAAACTGCCTGGTCTTCCAGACTTTCTTCTGCATCATGTTCTATATCTCCCACAGCTCAAGGAACATCTGCTCATGCACAACATTTCTCATACAATTCTCATCATGAAGGTACACTTCCATCAAGTTTATGATGGCATGCTAGATTTGGACATTTGAACTATGACAGCCTCCGCTTATTGAAGAAAAATGGTGTTGCTGGTTTGCCTACAATTCCTAGGAAACTTAAGCAATGTGATGCTTGCATTCTAGGAAAGCATAGCAAACAGTCATTTCATGACTCACATTCAAGAGCACATAGGAAGCTTGAACTTATTCATTCAGATTTATGTGGTCCAATGCCTGTTCCTTCTGCAAATGGAAATAAATATATCATGACATTTATTGATGACTACACCAGAATGTGTTGGGTTTATTTATTGAAGAACAAATCTGATGCTTTCCTAACATTCAAGAATTTTCATAAATGGATTGAAAATGATGCACAATCTTATATTGGGTCTATTCGCACTGATAATGGAAAAGAATACACATCAAATGAATTTGAAAACTATCTTCGCCAACATGGGATCAAACATCAAACCACTGTACCTTATAATCCCCAACAGAATGGTGTAGCTGAAAGAATGAATAGGACGATCTTAAATATGGTACGATCCATGCTCTTCTTCAAAAATGTAAAGATAATGTTTTGGGCTGATGTTGTTCTATGTGCTGCATATATAAAGAATAGATGTCCATCTAATGCTACTAGAAACAAGACTCCATATGAAATGTGGTATGGACATGTTCTTTCGGTAAAGCATCTCAGGGTCCTTGGTTCCACCTGTTATGCTTTGATACCAAAGGTACATAGAAACAAACTTGGTGCTAGAAGTCGTAAGTGTATCTTCCTGGGGTATTCAAACACCTCCAAAGCATATTGTCTCTATGATGAAGTAAATAAGAAGTTTGTTGTATCTAGAGATGTAATTTTTCTTGAATCATCCAAAACTGACAATGTTGTTAAGCAACAACTTGATCGCTTGGATAGATTCGCAAAAGCAAAATCATTTCAAGAATTTGATAATCAAATTCCACATCTTGAAGGGGGGATTCCTATAGTAGATCAACATGTGGAATCTTCTTCTGAAGAACACTCTCTCCCGCATGAAACCAACAACGGATGATGCTTTAAGTGATGTAATTGATAGAATTGGGAGACTCAATCTTGATTCAGTCCCAACTCAATCAACGGAGCAACCTGGATCATTTGAGAAAGGTCCCACAAAGTGGCTGACAAAGACACTTGAAAGTGTTCATCCTAATGAAGTTGGAAAGACCAGAACTAGAAATTCAAACCAGCAAAATGGAGGTGATGTGGATGACTCTAATTCACTTGTTGATATGGATGTTTCTTATGATTGTGAATTGAACTTGTCTACAGATTTTGAACCAACTTCCTTCTAAGAAGCTGCTTCTCATGATGAATGGGAAGAAGCGATGCAAAAGAAGTATGATGCCCTCATAAAGAACGGCACTTGAAAACTAGTTGATCCTCCATTAGGAACCAAACCAATTGGCTACAAGTGGGTCTACAAGAACAAGTATAAAGCTGATGGATCACTTGACAAGCACAAAGCTAGGCTTGTGGCAAAAGGTTTTACATAGAAGGAAGGGGTCGATTATGAGGAGACTTTTTCCCCCACAGCAAAATGGGCTACCATCCGAACACTCTTTGCCCTAGCAGCTCAAAACGGTTGGAAAGTGCATCAAATGGATGTAAAAACTTCTTTCTTGAATGGAGATCTAAAAGAGAATGTTTTTATGTCCCAGCCTGAAGGATTTGCTATGAAAGGACATGAACATAAAGTATGCAAACTGGTGACGTCCTTGTATGGCCTCAAACAAGCACCGCGAGCCTGGTATGAAAAACTAACTGAGCATCTTCTGAAACTCAATTTCAAACATTATGATCTTGATGAGGCAACTTTATTTGTCAAGAAAGTTGGCAAAACAGTTGTATATCTTGTGGTATATGTAGATGATCTTTTGATGACAGGGAACAATGAAAGCTACATTGCATCCATAAAGAAGGAATTGGGGAAAAGTTTTGAAATGACTGATTTGGGCTATGTTTATTACTATCTTGGCATTGAAGTAACCCAACATCCAAAGTCCATATTTCTTTCTCAAAAGAAATACATTGGAGATTTGTTAAATAGATTTGGTATGACAGAGTGCAATCCTCTTACTACTCCAATGGAACCAAACTTAAAGCTCACATCTATTGAAGGAAAGGAATTTGAGGATGCAACAAAGTATAGACAGCTTGTAGGAAGTCTCAACTACCTTACTACTACCAGACCAAACATTCATTT